>JAMPIV010008328.1:0-57500 GCA_024509875.1 Oreohelix idahoensis | reverse complement strand
TGAATAAGTCGAGCCTAGGCTTGGGCATGTGTAATTTATTTAAGCGTTGACTGCGTCTTCCGCTGTATTTGAAAATAGGCCACAGATACGTTGGAGCATTCTGTGACAAGATTTTGTGAATAAATTTGGCTTTGTTGAAGAGAAGGCGCTTTCTTAGTGGTAATATGTTAAGATATGTATATGCGTCTACACACTGTGTGAGGTTTTTGTCTGAAATTAGGCGCACTGCACGTTTTTGTAATGAAAAGAGTCTTTTAGTGTTGGACATGGTGCAGCCATCCCAAATTGTGGAACAATAGTCTAGATGTGTTTGTATCTGGGATGTATAGAACATTTTTCGTGTCTCCTCATCTAGGAAATGTTTGATTTTAGCTAACTGGTAAACTTTTTGTGCCGTTTGTTTGGTCAGTGCTTGTACATGCGAATTCCAACTTAAATGTTGGTCAATTATGAGTCCTAGTGTTTTATATTCATTTACATTTTCAATTAAAGAGGTTCCAATGTAGAGCTGAAGTGTTGTTTTCGGCGAGTTTTGTAATTTTTGTCTAGTTGATATTATCATACATTTTGTTTTAGTGATATTTATTTGCATGCAGTTTTCATTGCTCCACTTAATAAGATTGTCTGTGTCGCTTTGTAATAATATTTCTAGCGTGTTGCAACTTTTATCACTAGTATAAATGGTACAGTCATCGGCAAATAGGTCGCAGGATGAGTGCTCGATGTGTAGTGGAAGGTCATTTATGTAAATGGAAAAAAGTAGAGGGCCGAGAATAGAACCCTGAGGAACACCAGTGTCAATAATAGTTGGGCTTGACAGGAGTTATTGTACCACACTACTTGCTGTCTGTCGGACAGGAATGATTTAAGTAATGTCACTAGTTTAAAGTTAACTTTCATTGTTTCTAATTTTCTTATTAAAACAGCGTGATCTAACATATCAAATGCTTTCCTAAAGTCTACAAAGATTGCTCCACATATGTTATCGTTATTTATGTTTAGGTGCAAGTTGTCTATCATCTTAGTTAGAGCTGTGTGGCATGAATGCTTTTGTCGAAACCCTGACTGACTGTCAATTAGCAAGTCATTGCTAACTAGGTAATGTAGTGTTGCTTTATGTATGTGTTTTTCTAGTGGTTTAGAAAGCGATGATAAAAGAGAAATAGGTCTATAGTTACCAAGATTACTGTTATCTGACGAGCCAGGTTTGAAGAGAGGATATACTTTGGCAATCTTAAAGGCTGAAGGAAAATAACTTTTAGCAATACATTGATTATATATAAAAGTTAGTGAATCACTAATAGCTGGTGCGGCGTAACGCAGTATTCGATTACTAATTCCGTCAAGCCCTGATGAGCTATTATCCTTAAGGCCAATAAGATAGTTATACACTTCATTAACTGTCATAAAAGGAATGTCGGGTGGAACTGAGTTTGTACATTTGTTTTTACAGAATGCTGAAAGTTTGTCTAAGTCACTACAGGAAGGTGGTATTGTGGATTTCAGACCGTTTATTTCTGCTTGAAAGTGATTGCTGAAGTCGGTGCAAGTAAATGAAGTGTTGGAAGAGAATGAGTCTGGTGCATTACGTTTTTTCGCTAAGGTGTTAATTGCCTTCCATATTTCCTTACTATTTGATTTGTTCTGAACTATATTTCTAAAACGATTTTTCTTTTCTTTCCGAATTAAATATTGAACTTTGTTCCTGTATACCCTGTATGTGTTGAGGTCCTTATTTTTGTGCGCTTGATCTCTCTGCCTCATAGCCTCCAACACTTCCTGCGTGATCCACGGAGATTTTAATTGTCGTTTGACGCGAATTTCCTTAGCTGGTACGTGCGTGTCAAAAACATTATAAAAAATTTTTGTCCAGTATTCAATAGCGTCATCCGGATCAGGAAGTTGGTAAACACGGGCGAGAGGTGCAGTTAGCAAGTCATTTAAAAATAATTCCTTACTGAAATGTTTGAAACTTCTAAATTTGATACTTACATGTTTATTTTTCGGAACTTTACATTTATTCTTTGACCATGTACAGCATACTGGATAGTGGTCACTCATTGCAATATTAGGGACAGAGCATTCTATGATGTTTTCTGGGCAAGTTACGTAGATGTGGTCGATTAGTGTGGTTGATGCTTGTGTTACTCTTGTAGGCTGGTTAACTATTTGTTTTAAGTTGTACGATAATATTATATTTTTCCATGTTAGATTTGAATTGTGTATATCGATGTTGAAATCACCAAGAAGAACAACCTCCTTGACTGTGGCAAATACATTGTCCATCATTATGGTGAAATCTTCGTACCATATAGGTCCTGCACTAGGATTTCGATAAAGATATCCCACCAGAAATGGGCCCTGATTCGGTAGCTTTATTTCCAACCATACACATTCTATCTCTGCTGTCTCTAAGTCGTTTCTGCGGCGAAAATTAAGGGAAGTGGAAATATAAACTGTTATACCTGTCTCTTGTTTTTTGCTTGCGTCTCGCCGAATAGTTTTAAAACCATTTAACGCAATGTCATCGTCTGTTATTCTGTCATTTAGGCGACTTTCTGAAAGTCCAAAAATGTGAGAGAGAGAGAGAGAGAGAGAGAGAGAGAGAGAATAAACACAGTCTTATTTCTTATTCTGTGATGTTAGCGTGTCAGAAATACCACACGTCAGCTGTGGCAACATAGATATCGATTAAAAACTCAGTCTGTGGTTGACCCAGCATGTTTGCTAGACATGTGACGCCCTTTCGTTTAAGTAATAAGTTTTATTAACGTGTTTTGCTAGTTTGTAACAAGGAGTTTTTATTTGTGTAGCTAGACAAATATGGTATGTTCTAAATAATATTTTTAATGTGATAAAAGTGTTTATTAATTTTTGAGGTATCAGATTCTGTCTTTTTTATATTTGTTATGTTAACACAAATAAATCTCGCAAAAATGAACAAAAATACTTGTCTAACAGTAGGTGAGAAAATAAGGAAAATCTTTTTTCCTAGTACATAATCGGTTAAGACTTATCAACCACTCTTTAAAAATGTTATGTCAAGATAAAAAATACAAGTTTAGTATCTGAGTTAACATCTTAACAGATAAAAATAACAAACAGATATTTGGCTACAGAGATATTTTTACAGCCTAACACAGACATATCTTTTTGTTTAAATATTTAATACAATACACAAACAACTAAAACGTTTTTATAATTTTATTAAATAATTTTACGCATTCCCTACTACTACTTGAGCCCTTCGAAAAATCGATAGCCGTTATTTACTAAGGGAACAGGTGTGAATACTTTGAGGTCTGTTTCGTTACGTTCCAGCGTAAACCCAGTTACCGTTTATTTGTAATACACGCTGGTGTCTGGATGGTTTATTGACGAGGAAAGAAAGCCCTTAGAGCTAACTTTTTTCTTTGCGACCAACCATTTTAAACAAAAGTTTTACAAAAATAAAATAAAATAGAGTATCAAACAAAGTATTTTTGAAATAAAACTTAACAAAAAAGTGAGAAACACGTTAGAATGTTAAATATATGTCTGTTATTTCTCTTTTTAAATATCTGGCCGTTTGTTGTTCGCTAGGCGTATTTTTCTTAACAGACACTGTGAAGACATAACCTACACAAAGGTCTAAATGTGTGTGAGTGTGTGTGTGTGTGTGTGTGTGTGTGTGTGTGTCTATGTATTCGGTACTCTGTGTTATGATGTATATCTTTAAAAATATAAGTGTTTTCGTTAGGAGACCATAAATAACTTTAAAAATATCTGTTTTTTTCGTGTGTTAGGGTGTAAAATTATTTAATAAAATTATAAAAACGTTTTAGTTGTTTGTGTATTGTATTAAATATTTAAACAAAAATATATGTCTGTGTTAGGCTGTAAAAATATCTCTGTAGCCAAATATCTGTTTGTTATTTTTATCTGTTAAGATGTTAACTCAGATACTAAATTTGTATTTTTTATCTTGACATAACATTTTTAAAGAGTGGTTGATAAGTCTTAACCGATTATGTACTAGGAAAAAAGATTTTCCTTATTTTCTCACCTACTGTTAGACAAGTATTTTTGTTCATTTGTGCGAGATTTATTTGTGTTAACATAACAAATATAAAAAAGACAGAATCTGATACCTCAAAAATTAATAAACACTTTTATCACATTAAAAATATTATTTAGAACATACCATATTTGTCTAGCTACACAAATAAAAACTCCTTGTTACAAACTAGCAAAACACGTTAATAAAACTTATTACTTAAACGAAAGGGCGTCACATGTCTAGCAAACATGCTGGGTCAACCTCAGACTGAGTTTTTAATCGATATCTATGTTGCCACAGCTGACGTGTGGTATTTCTGACACGCTAACATCACAGAATAAGAAATAAGACTGTGTTTATTCTCTCTCTCTCTCTCTCTCTCTCTCTCTCTCTCTCTCTCTCTCTCTCTCTCTCTCTCTCTCTCTCTCTTTCTTTCTTTCTCTCTCTTTCTTTCTCAACTTGTCTGTGTCTTATTTAGCTGATTGTTACATATAAGACTGTGTTTATTCTCTCTCTCCCTCTCTCTCTCTCTGTCTTTCTCTTTCTTTCTTTCTCTCTAACTCTCTCTCTCTGTCTTTCTTTCTCTGTCTCTGTCTCTGTCTCTGTCTCTGTCTCTGTCTCTCTCTCTCTCTCTCTCTCTCTCTCTCTCTCTCTCTGTCTTTCTTTCTCTGTTTGTCTCTCTCTCTTCTCGCTCTTTTCTCTCTCTTTCTTTCTCTCTCTTTCTTTCTCAACTTGTCTGTGTCTTATTTAACTGATTGTTACATATAAGACTGTGTTTATTCTCTCTCTCCCTCTCTCCCTCTCTCTGTCTTTCTCGTTCTTTCTTTCTCTCTAACTCTCTCTCTCTCTCTGTGTCTTTCTTTCTCTGTTTGTCTCTCTCTCTCTCTCTTTTCTCTCTCATCCATGTTTAATAAAACTCAAAACACACGTAGTTTTTTTTTTTTTTTTTTTTAACGCCCTTGGTCATACACACACACGTTCATACTTTACTAACTCTGCATTTAAGTTATCGTGGTCAGGCGTTTTTCCATTCTTTAACCCCTTGATTGCCGTCATGATTTCTTCCTTCCGTGGAATGTTTGTATTAACAGCTTGATCGTTTTTAGCTTGAGGAACATTGACATGTGTCTCTGGTGGTTCCTTGTTCAGAGTTTTTCTGATATGCCATGCCCACATTGTTTCCTGTCTCTTTACTGTCGTGATGAGCTTTCTTTGCTTATCTCTTACTATTGTAATATTGTTTGCCCGGTGGTCACATTTCTATCAAATCGAGGGGGTATTTCTGTCGTCTAGAGGACATATTTCTATAACCCGGCCGGGATATTTCTATCACCTCACATACATATTTCTATTTATTTAATGTACTATATTTCCATGGTAGCCTCCTGTTTGGCACGATTGGTAGGCAATATAAAAACTTATCACCGCATCCCCCACTTGTAAAATAAAAATAAAAAAATAAAACATTTTAAAAAAGTGAAATCTTAAGTAGCTAGGATTCGAACATACGAACGCAGGAATGTTTCTTTTATAAATTTCCTACTATTGTTCGATTGTGTTTTGCCCTAGTGACGTGAACAGAAATTTACGCGTGATGTTTTTTGCGCGGGTCATTGATCTGATTTCAACCCAGGGTGGGGTCAATTTTCCTGTTCATACGTTATGATAACGTTTTTATCGACCAAACCATGCCGAAGCGCTTGCGCGCGAACTATTTTCTGAAACAGTATCTCTACACAACAACCACTATGGCTCCATCACGAAATTCATACGCTCGGACTACTTTTATTGGAAAGTCATTGTCTTAATCACGAATTGTTTTAGACATGTCTCATTCTTTAACTAGACCTGGACCGGTGAACGTCTCTGAAAAAACGTTGTGAAAGCCTTCTCATATCAAACTTCTGAAAAAGCAACAGCTCACCACCAAACGTAAGTTATTCTGTTTCATTCGTATGTTTTGTTAGGATGTTAAAATAATTATTTCTGTTTAATAACATTATAAAAAGGTTTAGTTGCTTGTTTATGCGTGTGTTGTATTAAATATTTAAACAAAAAGATATGTCTGTGTATTCGCTTTTTCGCTAGCCAGTGTTGGTGAAGGCTGTTTCAAAGTTAATATGTCTAGATTAATAGGTATTTTAATAATAGTTGTTTGTTAAATTCTTACATGTGTGTATGGTTTAGCTAAGTTAAGAATTATCCGACTTATTTTTTATGTGCTGGGTATAGTAGTGAGAAAAATTCCTTAGTTTAAACCTTATCTACGTTTCTCGTCTATTGTTAAACTCGTGCGAAAGCGAATTATATTTGGGTTTTGAAAAATTATCCGTGATACTTACAACTTGTAATACTTTCTGATAACAACACTCTAAACTTGTATAAACTAATAGTCTATTTCAAATACTTGCTTGGATGTAGCGCAAAGATGTTTGGGTAGATCGATAAATTGATTTGATTCCACAACACATGCGCTCGAGTCGTATTTCTGTACTCACAAGCTGCTTCTATAAAGAACTTCTCATAGTAACTACAAACATATTACGTTAAAAATAACTAAGGACTCGAGTCACTACAAACTACCTAACCAGCCCGTGAAAATTAGACAACATAATAGTTTAGAAAATAGCGTATTTTGGCTTTTAAAACAATACTGAACTACACACGGAAAAAGATAGAGATAACACAATCAACATATTACATTAAGTGACCTTGCTATAACCATAATTGAAACTAACATACACTTTAATAAATACTTATATTTTCGTTATTTTAAAAAAAGGACAGGTCAACTCGGTACTGTCTCGCGAACGGAGCTGAGTTTTAAATCCATATCTTTGCTTCCACAGCGCGCACGCGCGTGGACCATTCTGATATGTTAAACAAAATTATTTCCTTTAATAACAGACTAAACAATAAGACTAGTTATAAGGAAGAGTAGGCGAGGGTCCATGAACACTCTCAATATTTCTCTCTTTCTCTCTTCCTCTCTCTCTTTCCCTTTCTCTCTCTCTCTCTTTCTCGCTTTCTCTCTCTCTCTCTCGCTCTCTCTCTCTCTCATTACATGTATTTAATTTTATTTATGTGTGCCTAACGTCTTTTTGTTCATCTTTTCACAGATGGAGTCAATTCAACGACGGGGCTATGCCTGTTTACACTGCCAGTCTGTTTTCAAGCGAGGTCATGATCTCACTCGGCATATGGCCACAACACACGACCGCCACAATCATGAGTGCGCTTTCTGTAGTTTAGTATTTACCAGACCCGATACGCTGAAACGTCACATAGAGAATAAACACGGGTCCGGCTCAGCACAAACAGACACATCAGTGGCACAAACCAACATAATATGTAGCAGATGTGGGGAGACTTTCACCCGCCGCGCCGACCTATTACGACACAGCAAGAGCAGGCACTCGCTGACTCTACTAGTATGTGAGGTCTGCAATAAAAACTTTACCCGCCTTGACAATCTACGCATCCACAAAAAACACCAACACACCTCTTCAACAGCAGCAGACACAGCAGCAACACCGCAGAACCCACCAATACCACCGCACCATAATGACCGCGCACTATCATCAGACACAAAGACATCATCTGCTGCAGCAGGGACAACAGACTCAACGCACCAACAGACACCACCAGTCGGTGCCATAACAGACTCAGCATCTATGGCGGTCTCTACCACCACAACAACTTCCACACTACCAAGAGCCCCCTATTCAACAAGTCCCACCCCATCTCACCCACCAAAAACAGGCCAGATCAAGAAACGCCCCATGACCAGTACCCAACCCCATATAAAAAAACCCCGCTTGACGTCTGAAGAAGACAGCTTACGAGACTTACAGGCTGACATTAAAGAAATATATACACAGAATTGGAGTGCGATCAAGACACACGCAAATAAACATAAATATTTATCGACTTTCACTTTTTTCCATAATAGCCAAAGAATTGAATGGGAAAGTCTTTTGCTTCCTGTCTTTACACAACAGACAAGACGCTTCAAAATTAACTTCAGTCACCACGTAGTTTTGAGACACAGAGAAACAAATGACCTCCGTTTCTTTCATGCCTCAAATAATTGTGGTGAAGTGAGATGTTATAAATATATATATGGGACTTAGTGTACTGACTGAGATCAGCTGTGAAGGTATCTATATCTAATAAGAGTAGTGTATTATAGATAACCTTACTTGCTGCCACATATATTTATATCTCAGTCAGAATTATTCTGGAGTAGTGTGATGATTACGTTATGTGTCTAGGGTATGTGTATGATGAAGTGTAAGTCATAACAACAACAGACAGATAAACAATTTAATTTATTCCACTACACTTGACAACACTGTGACACTCACATACATAAAACACTCTACAAGGATATCTTAAAGGAGTCACTGATAACTTTTCAAATAACAATATGTATTCATTGCTGTCATGAATGAATATGTGTCCTGATTCAAATACAAAGGGAACCAGGAATCACCATCAATTTTAATTACAAGTTATAAGTACAGACTTTATCAATATGAATATTGTAGTGACATATATTATTAAAAGTATCCTATGTGTGTCAGTTGTGTAGTAGTAATATGAGGTAATACTGGTTTTGTTTTGTTCAAGCTCTGTTGGTATTTGTCATCATGACTTCAATAGTTTGTCTTTATTGGAACTAGTATTGGAGATGTTCTCAGTTCCTGATATTAAAACAATTTACTTCCCCTCTTAAGTTTATGTTACAATGTTATTTTAAGATGGGGGTACATAATTTTGAGCTCAGCTGGCCACATCAGCTTATCTTGCGTGATGGCGGCAGGAAAAGACTCCTCTGCTCGATTTCTCCCCTGGGCTCTGGAGACACCTCACTGATAGCTAAATGGACCAAGGAGTATGCTGTCCGACTCTGGATTCAGCAAAGCTCTGACCAGGTGCTGCTCAATACCATCAAGACCACGGTCCCTGAAAACAAGAAGGAGGTACCTTCTACTTCATAACTAATTGATACTCTAGCTCTACACTGAGCACAATACACCACAAACATTGAGTTCAGAGCGTTAGGCCAACTGTCAGCTTCATCTGAAATACTTTATACCAGTATTAACCTCCTTAATGGTTACCACGCCTCTGCACTTCCAGCATTATTTCTTTCTAGTCAATCATCTAGGTGTCAGTGTACTGTTTGGTCATTCCATGCCGTTTTACTTTCCTCCGACACCTTCTGTTCAGGCTGGAGCATTATAGGCTTTACATCATGTTTGCTACTGAACTACACATATATACAGGCATAAATTAACAATTCACATTCAATTTTCATTAAAAGATACTGAATGTTTCAAGCTTACCACAATTCATAGAATAAACACAGATACGTTGACTAGCAATGAATTCTGGCACAAATACTGGCACAAATTCCCATCTGCTTATGTTCCAGGCTTTTCTTTAGCAAAAATATGAGCTGGCTTCAACGCACTGTTGCTTTATCAAGCTTATTTGAACTAGTGGTCTCGAACTAACGCTCCTAAGTGATTATATCAGCGAGTCTGGCCAATGGAGCCACGTTTCGACAAGTGTTTGAAAAAATTTTACCTTCCTACGTCTCCCCTAACAACTAAAGATAGTATTTATAGTCCGACCAATCGTGTTTAGTCTTATATTTGTTGCGCTCCAATCAATTTGGAGTTTACATGGTAGGCTATTTCCGTACGCAAGGTTTTTTCAAACACGTTATTAAAAAATTTTATGAGCAGAAATGATTTCATGCTGTCAGGCATCCCCACTATTTTATTTTGGTTATAACTTGTTAATTCCTAGACTATTTGCGTAACGTTTTACATATTCTTTGTCAGCAAGCCCTAAGGAACCCAAATATACAAATTTAAAAGAGCTAAGTGGCTGCGTTCAAAATATGCAATTTCTTCTACCTCCTGTTTCGAAGATGTGCTGTCTGGGTACTGTAATGTTTTCAAACGTAAACCCATCTATTGTCATCTTTTCTAATAAGAGTTTTTCAGGATTTAAAAACCTAACTCTGGGAAGGTTAGTGTTTTTATCACTGTCCGTCCGAAAAAGTTAGTGCATGTGGCCTTACACGCGTGATAGTAGTAATTGTGTATCGCGTTACGCTTGTTGGGGTGGCATTAATAGCGAAACGCGTGTTTAATTTTGCATGCGTTCGGCTTTCTGCCTCTCCCTTCTCTCTATCCTGCTTTATCTGTCTTTTAGTTACGCTGTGTATAGGATGAATGAAATATTAAATTTAGGTCATTGTTTCAGCTTGCGTATCTCAAGTTTAGTACATGTTTCATTGAAGAAAGCGGGTAATAATATAGTAGGCTTTTACTATCAACGTGAAAGCGTTACAATTTGCAGACGAAGCATAAAACAAAGGGGATTTCGAGTACATTCCTTGTGACAGCACTGTTATTTTACCATTGCTCTTTTCTTTATTAGAATTTATTTGTTAAGCTTTACATTTACCTTTTAATTTATATATGTGGATTAGAATATTCCACGACATCTCCCCTCTTAAAACAGACATTATATGTCAGTCCTTTATTCTATATACACATAGAGAAATTTATTATTATTTCTGGGGTTTACGGTGATTCTCATCACACGGATGGCGGCTTAAAAAATCCGCTCCCAAATTTGTTTTTCCAGATATATACTCAATGCTAAAATTATATGGAGCCAAAAGTAAAGACCATCGGAGTAACCTGGAGTTCTCATGCCTAGCCTGTGCTAGAAACGATAAAGGTTTGTGGTCTGTTTGCAACTTAAAGGCCTTCCCATACAGATAAATATTGAATTTCTTTATTGCCCATATTACTGCAAGACATTCTTTTTCGCTAGTTGAGTAATTGATTTCAGCTTTATTCAATTTTCTGCTAGCATATGCCACTGGGCTTAATTCCCCATCCAATGCATCTGATTTCTGTAGTAGAGTTGCACCTAACCCAATATTACTTGCATCCGTCCTTACTATGAATTCTTGACTTAAGTCAGGTAATTTCAAAATGGGTTTACTTGTGAGCTTTTCCTTCAATTCTTGGTAAGTCATTTCACATTGTGGTGTCCATGTAATGCGATCTGGATGTCCTTTACGTGTCAAATCAGTTAACGGTGCACATATGGAATTAAAGTTTTTGATATACTTCTGGTAGAAACCACATAATGAGACAAAGGATCTCACGTCCTTCTTGGTTTGTGGTCTCGGGGCTTTCTGTAGTTTCTCTAAATTCTTTGGGTCAGGGGTCATGTTTCCCTGATAAACTGTGTGTCCCAAAAATTCCAATTCTTTACATCCAACGCAACATTTGGTTGGTCGGGCTGTTAAATTTGCCTCCCTAAGTCGATTAAACAGCATGTTCAGAGAGTCAATGTGTTCCTCAAATGTTTCTGTTGCTATCAGGATATCATCCATGAAATTTGTTATACATGGATTATTCAGAGGGTCCAATAATTTTCTCATCATTCTAGAGAAGACACTAGGCGCATTCTTCAATCCAAATGGCAATCTATTAAACTCATAGTGTCCTTCTGAGGTACTAAAAGCTAGGTATGGTCTAACCTCAGGCTTTACTGGAATCTGATAGTATCCTTTACTCAGATCTACTTTTGAGAAATATTTAGCTTTATTTAGTCTGGCAAACAGCCGATTTGTATCCGGCAATGGATCCACCTGTCCTTCTGTAATAGCATTCAGTCTCCTGTAATCTATACAGAGTCTATGTTCTCCAGAGGGCTTCCTTAAGAGTACAACACCGGAACTATATGAGGATTCAGTGTGTGAAATAATTCCCTCCTTCAATAGATAGTCTATCTCTTCCTTCAAAGCTTTCTCCTTAGCAAACGGAATCGAATATGGTTTCATACAGACAGGTGTGGGGTCTATCAGTTTCATATCATATTCCAATAGGTTTGTATGCCCTGGTCGATCTGTTAACACCTCTGCATGATTATTTAGAACCTGTTGCACTCTCTCTTTCTGAGTTTTCGTTAAATGTGTACTGATTTTCACCTGTGCTGCTGTCTCACAGGGGTGTAATGGATATTCAAATGATGAAAGTGGTTCCTTTTTCATCTCCATGGCGATGGACAAGGTCAACAAGTGTGTCTCCTACTGATGTTCTCTTTCCAAATATTTCTTCAGGAGGTTCACATGATAGATTTTTTCTTTCCCCTTCTTATCTATCTTATAATTTGTTCTAGATACCTTCTCTAAAACTGTATATGGACCCTGCCATCCAATTTGTAACTTATTCTGACTCCCGGGCAAAAGAAGCAGTACCTTCTCTCCCACAGCCAAATTTCTGTCTTTCGCCTTCCTGTTATAATAGGCAGCATGTTTCTTCCTGGCTTGTTTCAAATTTTCATTGGCAAGTTTCCAGCCAGTTTTTAAACGAGTGGTCAGCTCATTCACATATTGGTATGAAGATGTAATGTTTTCCTCTGCCTTTTCATCAGTCCACGTTCTTAACAAAGCTTCGAGTGGACCTTTTATTGGCCTTCCAAACAATAATGTTGCCGGGGCCATACCGGTTGAACTATGGGGTACCTCCCGATAAGCAAAGAGGGCGGCGTGCAGGTACTGGTCCCATGTATCTGGTTTTTCGTGTGCCAACTTTCTCAGGATCGACATCAATGTGCCGTTAAATCTTTACACTTGGCCGTTCCCTTGGGGATGATACACACTACAATGGAAGTGTTTGGCCTAGAAGATCCTGAAAACTTCTTCAGTTAGTTTCCCCTTGAACTGAGAGCCATTATCAGTCAAGATTTGATTGGGAAAGCCTAACCTTGTGAAAATTGTGAGCAATGCCTCTGCCACATGTTTAGAATCAATCGATGACAGGGCTACAGCCTCTCCCCACATAGAACAAGTGTCCACCAGAGTCAGAATGTAGCTGTTCCTTCTCTTGGTTCGGGTGAGAGGTCCCACAAGATCCACGGCAACTCTCTCAAAGGGTGTTCCCACTATGGGCATTTCCCCCAGAGTTGCTGGTGCAGTCCAATGTTTAGGTGCTACTCGTTGGCACTCTGGACAGGATTTTACATATCGTTTGATATCTTCAGTTATTCCTGGCCAGAAATAGTGACAAGCTATTCGCTGTCCTGTTGCGCTGATTCCCATATGACCACTGAAGGGAATCGCATGCCCTAGTTCCAACACTTTAGTCCTATATGAAGTGGGAAGGACCAGCTGTCCGTGACCATTGGATTCAGATCCAGCCTTCCTATATATCAGTTTGTTCTTCATATAAAACTCTCCCTTGCCTGGAGGTGTATGAGATTTGGGCAACTTCTTGAAACATGGCTTGAGTGTTTTGTCCTCAGCCTGTGCCTTCCTCATCTCATCTGGGTGAGTATTTATGGGATTATCCTCCTCCTTTTTTGACTGTGATCTGGTCTGCACTGTTGCCAATATCACAGGTCTCTTGGGATTCCCCAAGAAGACATATCTACACCCCAATATTAGAGGGTAGATTGGCTCATTTATCACTGCTGCTTTTATGATTCCTTCCACATATCGCGTTTTCACTTTTATTCGGGCGACGGGAAGTGTCATGGTAGCTACATCCTTGGTTGCAGTTTGAATCTCCACTGTTTCTGTGGTGTATTGATCGGCCTGCACCAGGTGAGAACTCACAACGGAATCGTAATCTAAACCGGTATCATATAAACACCTTATAGTGACACCATTACAGATGACATCTTCACACACTGGGGGGTGGTATGGTTCCTGTAGTTCTTCAGGTTTGACCTTCTTTTCCTTTTTCCCCGATGTCATAGCAGCACAATGAGGAGGTTTCCTTCTACAATGGTCAGTGTCATGATTGTTCATCTTACAATTTTTACACCACCTTTTTTCTTGGTTGAAAGATTTTCTTTCATCATATTTCCTTTCATCGAATTGTGGGAATTTATTTTTATTTTCATACCGTGGCCTATCAAATTGGTGCTTACCTTTATTTTGATCCTTAGGATCAAATTTATTAAAGTTCTGTGGTGCCCTAAAGTTATCCCCTTGTTTCTTTTTATTACCTGTTACCTCTGCTTGAGCTGCTTGATACCTTTCAGCAACATTTAGCAACTCACCCAGCCTCTCTGCACCTTGTTCCATGAGAAACTTTCTCAGGTCTGGAGCCATGGACTCTCTTAATTGCTCTATAAGGACCATTTCCTTAAGATCTTGGGTTTTCCCCAGAGAAGTCCATTTCTCCAAGTATGTCTCTATTCGTGCAGAGAACTGGTGATAGGTTTCACCTGACAGTAGTTTAGCATTCCTAAATTTTTTCCTATAGAATTCTGCATTCTTTTCATATCTTAACAAAAGAGCCTGCTTTAGCATGTCATAATTTTCCTGATCACCTCTGCTCATTTTTGCAAAAACTTCATAAGCTGCCCCACGAAGTCCCTGAGATAACTTTAAGCTCCACCTTTCTCTCTCTAACCCATACGTGGTAGCTAATAGTTCATACCTATTTAGGTAGCTCTCTATATCATCGTCTTTCTCAACAAAATGATCTAAATGAAAATTCATAGCTGAGGTTGAGGCTCCTTGGCTAGCAGTGGCATCAGAGGCAAAGGGACTGGCACCATTTTCAGGAGCATGGCCCTGAAACTCAAACTCCCTTAGTCGTAACTCATGTTCCCTTTGTAATCTCTTCTCCTCCTTTTCTGCTTCCCTTTCTGCAGCTAATCTCTTCTCTTCCCTTTCTGCAGTCAATCTTCTTTCTTCTGCTTCCCTTTCTGCAGCCAATCTTTTGTCTTCTCTTTCTGCTTCCAATTTCTTAGCCTCAGCCTCAATCTGCAACCTCTTAATCTCAGCCTCAGCCTGCAACCTCTTAGTCTCAGCCTCAGCCTCAAATTGTAACTTCTTAATTTCCCTTTCAACCTCTAACTTTCTTTCGGCCTCTTTTTCTAATCTTCTTTCTTCGCGTTCAATAAATTTGTCACATTCCGTAGTGACATAGGCAACCATAACTTGCCCATCTAATCCTAACTCTTTTGCAGTCTGAACCGCAGCAGATCGAAATTTGGCCAGGTCCGCCATTGTCTATCAGGTAAATTTATACAATGTCTAACCAACAATTCAGTCTCTAAATATATATATAATGGACAACACAGGCACCGTGAGCTCAACCTTATTTAATTCCACCCAAGGATACCTTTTAATTCTTATATTCCCTGAAGTGAATTACCCCCAAAATTTGTAATAGGGAAAGATTCAAAATCCCAAGAGCGAGACTCCAATATATGTGGTGAAGTGAGATGTTATAAATATATATATGGGACTTAGTGTACTGACTGAGATCAGCTGTGAAGGTATCTATATCTAATAAGAGTAGTGTATTATAGATAACCTTACTTGCTGCCACATATATTTATATCTCAGTCAGAATTATTCTGGAGTAGTGTGATGATTACGTTATGTGTCTAGGGTATGTGTATGATGAAGTGTAAGTCATAACAACAACAGACAGATAAACAATTTAATTTATTCCACTACACTTGACAACACTGTGACACTCACATACATAAAACACTCTACAAGGATATCTTAAAGGAGTCACTGATAACTTTTCAAATAACAATATGTATTCATTGCTGTCATGAATGAATATGTGTCCTGATTCAAATACAAAGGGAACCAGGAATCACCATCAATTTTAATTACAAGTTATAAGTACAGAATTTATCAATATGAATATTGTAGTGACATATATTATTAAAAGTATCCTATGTGTGTCAGTTGTGTAGTAGTAATATGAGGTAATACTGGTTTTGTTTTGTTCAAGCTCTGTTGGTATTTGTCATCATGACTTCAATAGTTTGTCTTTATTGGAACTAGTATTGGAGATGTTCTCAGTTCCCGATATTAAAACAATTTACTTCCCCTCTTAAGTTTATGTTACAATGTTATTTTAAGATGGGGGTACATAATTTTGAGCTCAGCTGGCCACATCAGCTTATCTTGCGTGATGGCGGCAGGAAAAGACTCCTCTGCTCGATTTCTCCCCTGGGCTCTGGAGACACCTCACTGATAGCTAAATGGACCAAGGAGTATGCTGTCCGACTCTGGATTCAGCAAAGCTCTGACCAGGTGCTGCTCAATACCATCAAGACCACGGTCCCTGAAAACAAGAAGGAGGTACCTTCTACTTCATAACTAATTGATACTCTAGCTCTACACTGAGCACAATACACCACAAACATTGAGTTCAGAGCGTTAGGCCAACTGTCAGCTTCATCTGAAATACTTTATACCAGTATTAACCTCCTTAATGGTTACCACGCCTCTGCACTTCCAGCATTATTTCTTTCTAGTCAATCATCTAGGTGTCAGTGTACTGTTTGGCCATTCCATGCCGTTTTACTTTCCTCCGACACCTTCTGTTCAGGCTGGAGCATTATAGGCTTTACATCATGTTTGCTACTGAACTACACATATATACAGGCATAAATTAACAATTCACATTCAATTTTCATTAAAAGATACTGAATGTTTCAAGCTTACCACAATTCATAGAATAAACACAGATACGTTGACTAGCAATGAATTCTGGCACAAATACTGGCACAAATTCCCATCTGCTTATGTTCCAGGCTTTTATTTAGCAAAAATATGAGCTGGCTTCAACGCACTGTTGCTTTATCAAGCTTATTTGAACTAGTGGTCTCGAACTAACGCTCCTAAGTGATTATATCAGCGAGTCTGGCCAATGGAGCCATGTTTCGACAAGTGTTTGAAAAAATTTTACCTTCCTACGTCTCCCCTAACAACCAAAGATAGTATTTATAGTCCGACCAATCGTGTTTAGTCTTATATTTATTGCGCTCCAATCAATTTGGAGTTTACATGGTAGGCTATTTCCGTACGCAAGGTTTTTTCAAACACGTTATTAAAAAATTTTATGAGCAGAAATGATTTCATGCTGTCAGGCATCCCCACTATTTTATTTTGGTTATAACTTGTTAATTCCTAGACTATTTGCGTAACGTTTTACATATTCTTTGTCAGCAAGCCCTAAGGAACCCAAATATACAAATTTAAAAGAGCTAAGTGGCTGCGTTCAAAATATGCAATTTCTTCTACCTCCTGTTTCGAAGATGTGCTGTCTGGGTACTGTAATGTTTTCAAACGTAAACCCATCTATTGTCATCTTTTCTAATAACAGTTTTTCAGGATTTAAAAACCTAACTCTGGGAAGGTTAGTGTTTTTATCACTGTCCGTCCGAAAAAGTTAGTGCATGTGGCCTTACACGCGTGATAGTAGTAATTGTGTATCGCGTTACGCTTGTTGGGGTGGCATTAATAGCGAAACGCGTGTTTAATTTTGCATGCGTTCGGCTTTCTGCCTCTCCCTTCTCTCTATCCTGCTTTATCTGTCTTTTAGTTACGCTGTGTATAGGATGAATGAAATATTAAATTTAGGTCATTGTTTCAGCTTGCGTATCTCAAGTTTAGTACATGTTTCATTGAAGAAAGCGGGTAATAATATAGTAGGCTTTTACTATCAACGTGAAAGCGTAACAATTTGCAGACGAAGCATAAAACAAAGGGGATTTCGAGTACATTCCTTGTGACAGCACTGTTATTTTACCATTGCTCTTTTCTTTATTAGAATTTATTTGTTAAGCTTTACATTTACCTTTTAATTTATATATGTGGATTAGAATATTCCACGACAATAATAATAGCTGTGTGTTAGAACAGCCTCACTTAATCAACAACATTACAGATTTCAAATCTTTTCTCTCAAACTTACAAGACACCGACATTATCACAAACGCACAATTAAACAGACCCAATACAAAATATTATGTTGAAGCCATCCCGGCCACATCCTTCTATCTATATCATATTCAAGACCACTCAATCGCTTGAACAAACACCACAACAAAATAGACAAAAACACATACTTAGACGTCCTCAACACATAACAAGCACAGGGTGGGAAAAATATCGGGTTCAGAGCACACAAATCCTCCATCTACACATATGAACAACACCGCAACGCCCTATCTTACTTTTACATAAAACGACAGGTACATCCCGACAACGTCACCACCTCACCCCTCAACATTTAAACTGTCTGTACACACAGATACCTAGAGGTATATACAACACCTCTATTTCTTACGATGTGACGACAATGTGACGACAATGTGACGACACATATCCCTCAAGGTCTGGCCTGTACCCCTGTGATAATGTATTAAAAACAAACTGTGATATACATACATCTACCTATATATATGTATTATTGTACATTCATATGTGAAAATATCAATGTTTGATAATGTTAAAAAATACTGTCTTTCATATATAATTGTATATTCATTTGCTGAAAAATTACTGCACAATGTATTATGTTAAAAAAATACTATATATTACCATATATGTTTTTGATAATACAAAAACACTATTGAATATAAAATAAAAACTATATTAACTAAAACGCCTTTTTGTTACCTATATCGTCCGTTGTATGTCTCAATATATCGTCTAACTGTTGTAAAATAACTGTTTGTATAACTGTTTGTATAACTGTTGTAAAATAACTGTTTGTATAACTATTCGTCTAACTGTTGTAAAATAACTGTTCGTCTAACTGTTTGTCTAAATATAACGTATACATATCGTCTTCTTGTTATCTAAATATATATGTCTAAATATATCGTCTTCCTATTGTCTAAAAGTCTTCTTCTTATCTAAATATATCGTCTAACTATCGTCTTCCTATTGTCTAAATATATCTCCCTATTATATGTATATATCGTCTAACTGTTCGTATAACTGTTGTAAAATATGTCTATATGTAAAATAAACAATACACCACAATACCGTGACGCACTTTCGATGGTAGACCTAGTACAGGTCTCTAACACTTCACTCCCATATATATATATATATATATATATATATATATATATATATATATATATATATATATATATATATATATATATATATATATATATATATATATATACAACAATTAAAATACACGCACACAATAACCCATACCCCAACACACCCCACTATACATCGTCATCCTTCCCCTCGCACAAAAACAATACCCGCTTCCTTAAAAAATCCATTAGTAACCTAAGTCCCCGTTATCGATTTTTATATTTTCCTCTTTAACTCAAGTATTCTTTTAAAAGAGATCATTAACTATATACTTCTATCTAACACTTCACTCCTGCATCATACATACAACCACCAGCTATACCCCAGCACACACCAATGAGGCATCACCGCCAGCCAAAAAGCAATACCCGTTCCCTTAAAAAACCCCTTAGTAACCTAAGCCGCCGTCACCACAGATGCATCCTGACAACGTCACCACATCTCCGTATATATGAATGTATATATGTGTGTATATATGTCTAAACAAACACACCAATACACTACCAACACAATACTTCACACAAAAATCCACCCTAACCCACCCCGCCAGCTACATCGTCACCCACGCCAGCCCAAAAAAAGGCACTTCAAAAACCCTCTTAGTAACCCAACATTATCGATTTTTTAAATTTTCCGTCATTATCGATTTTTTATATATATTGTATGTATACATGTATAAACAAACACAACAATACACTACCAACACAATACTTCACACAAAAATCCACCCTAACCCACCCCGCCAGCTACATCGTCACCCACGCCAACACAAAAAAGGCACTTCAAAAAACCCCTACTAATCCAACATTATCGATTTTTTATATTTTCCGTCATTATCGATTTTTTATATATATTGTCTAAGTATTTTGTATACACAACACCATTATCGTATATTACTATATAAAAAGTCATACGTCTGATCGTCAGAGGAAGCCCCGCCGCTAAAATATATCGCTATATAAAAAGTCATGCGCCGCCGCCTGAATGCGACCTAAGTTAAAATACATCGCTATATAAAAGTCATGCGCCGCCGCCTGAATGCGACCTAAGTTAAAATATATCGCTATATAAAAGTCATGCGCCGCCGCCTGAATGCGACCTAAGTTAAAATATATCGCTATATAAAAGTCATGCGCCGCCGCCTGAAACGCCGCCTGAAATCGATCGAGTTTTTTGCTATATAAAAGTCACACGCCGCCGCCTGAATGCGACCTAATTCCAACATACCCTACTACTACCACCCCCACCCCAACAATTCACTTTTACCTGGGGTCCGAGCTGGGTTTAAAATGTAAAATGTAATGATGTTGAGACATAAATTAAAACGAAGAGCCAAAAGCATCTACTTAGAGCAGTGTATCTTTACAATGAATCAACTTGTTCCTATCGGATTCGCAAATTATGGCCTAATCCTAAGAATCCAAGTAGAAAGTCATTAATTTAGAGATTTCATGTCTAAATTCCCATATTCATCATCTATCTCAACCCGTAACCCGTCATGGGTCGTAGGGGTGCCATGGTGGAAGCATCAGCAGATAGGGTCCTCCACTGCTCTCTATCCTCAGCAATGTGTACAAGTGTGGAAAAACCGTGTCCTGCCCATTCTTTGATGTTATCAGCCCAGGATTTCCTTTGATTTCCTCTTCTCCGTTTACCTTCGACTGTTCCCTGGAGGATCGTTTTCGAAAGGGAGTCATGACGAGTTACATGCCCAAACCAGGCAAGCTTTCGACGTTTCACTACTGTTAAAAGTGGTTCTTGGTGGCCTGCATAGGTGTTTATCTTCTCTCTAACATAGACATTTGTTTTGTGCTCTTTATAGCAAATGCGCAAAATTCTTCTATAACATTTATATTCGAAAGCCTGAATCCTTCGCTCCGTATCTGCAGTGAGTGTCCAGCCCTCACACCCATACAAGAGAATAGATAATACAAGTGATTTGTATAATTTGATCTTCACAGGAAAACTGATGTTACTTTTCCAGATCATATTCAGCCTTGTCATGGCAGCTGAGGCTGTAGTAAATTCCCATATTACTAACTGTCTAAGTAAAACGTCATGTGAGGATCAATCAAAGAAATCACGTCAGCTTTTTGGCAAAGAGAAAGAAAATGGGCGCATTGCACCGTAAATATTAAATTGAACACCCAATAAAACAGCGCGCATGCCTTGCAGTCTTTCATAATGCATTTTCGTTGCGCATTTTACCGCGAAAGCAAAATTGAACACCTTTAAAAAAAACACGAAGATCTTTCAAATCTATGACAAGACACAGAATGAATAGAACTACAACACCCTCTGGTATATAATACAAAGCGACATGAGGTTGAGCATCAAGCTGGAAGCCTCATCCTGTAAAACAAATTGCAGAGGAAACCATGGCTACAAAACCTTTTAAATGCTCATTGAAGGCTTCCTTCAAGAGACCATTTGCAATGATGGTTCCATGCTCCGTAAGGAACGCAATAGAAAATGATGAGTGAGTGCTTCACTTGGAGGTGAAAGGTCATGAACACATCAATTCAATAGATTACTCCATTTTCTGCCTCGATGTGTACACAAATGTGCAGCGTCCAAGAGAATGCGTTCTTCACATAATTCTTCTCCGTCATCATCGTTAGAAAGAAAAAAAAACTGTTATCTAAGGAGAAGAGAATTCGTTGAACAAAGAGGCTCTTCGGTGGTTTTTGCTGCGCACAGAAAGAGCGAGCTTGAATCAATACTGCAGCCACAAGGTTTTTTTTATTTGCTGCTTAGACGCTTTTGCTCGTGACCAGAAAGCAGAAACAGACAGACATGAAATAAAAACGGAGTCACAGAAGAGATTTGGAAATACGAGAAGTTTAAAAGAGAAAGTTAAAAAAAAAGAAACTTTAAATTAAAGGCATAATAAGGAGAGGAGAAGGGGGACAAAAACAAT
Organism: Oreohelix idahoensis; assembly: GCA_024509875.1. Taxonomy (NCBI): domain Eukaryota; kingdom Metazoa; phylum Mollusca; class Gastropoda; order Stylommatophora; family Oreohelicidae; genus Oreohelix; species Oreohelix idahoensis. The sequence goes on along the minus strand of JAMPIV010008328.1, from coordinate 35,612 downwards.
GATAAAAACAGTATGAAGAGTGCGAGCGAGAGAGAAAGATAGAGAGAGAGGGGGGGGAGAGATAGACAGAAAGAGAAAGAGAGAGAGAAGTTAAAAAGCAAAGGCATTTAATCTAAGTTGCTTATTAACAGTTCATCATCATCATCCTTTTACTTGTCGCTACCAATGGAGCAAGGAGTCACCACTGCAGCTAATCTCTTTCAGGATACCTGCATACAATTAATCATGTGCTGTCCTAGTAGCAGTCGTTTCTCTAGCAGTCAGCTTTAATTGACAAACTTATTTACAACATTAATTGTGGAAAACATTTTTAGCAGCTACTGATTAGAAAATAAAATCACAAGTTGTCGAAAGGAAAAGACTTTCACAAGTTATCGATTGGAAAACAGTTTTCCAAGTTATCGGCAAGAAAACACATTTAGATGTTATCAACTTAGAAAAACACTTTCAGAAGTTATCGACAAGAACATACTTTCACAAGTTATAAACTGGAAAACACACTTGCAAGTTATCGGCAAGAAACACTTCCAGAAGTTATCGACAGAAAAATACTTTCAGAAGTTATCGACAGGAAAACGCGTGGTAGGTTACATTGTTACTGTTTTTTACTGTCATTCCGGGTCCCTATAAAACAAATGTTGTAACGTATAATTTACATTAATAATGAAACGAAAGGACAGATAAGTACAATTATTAATTACTGTAATTAGAAGTAGAAGACCAAGTAGTCACTATTTTAGAATAAACAGATATAGAAAGCTGAGAAGAAAGCATCCATAGCTAGGCACGAATATAAATTTCGTGAAAATAGGTGTAGAAGTATAGCTATACGTCGAAATAGAAATGCTTATAACTTATAGAGTATTTATAGTTGTTAGATGGAACGGTAACAAGTGTGCAAGAATGATTCAATACAGACGAAAAAGCAAGGAAGATAGATGGAGAAGTAAAAGTTGTGTGACAATGACTGAAGATAGACGGAGAAGTAAAAATTGTGTGACAATGACTGAGGATAGATGGAGAAGTGAAAATTGTGTGACAATGACTGAGGATAGATGGAGAAGTGAAAATTGTGTGACAATGACTGAAGATAGACGGAGAAGTGAAAATTGTGTGACAATGACTGAGGATAGATGGAGAAGTGAAAATTGTGTGACAATGACTGAGGATAGATGGAGAAGTGAAAATTGTGTGACAATGACTGAAGATAGACGGAGGAGTAAAATTGCGTGTCAGTGACTGAGAAAAAGACACGGAAGTAAAAACGAGATAAAAGTAACTGAAGATAGTCTTCTTCTTCTTCTTCTTCTTCCGTCCTTAGCCACCGACCGTCAAAGCAGTCAGTGGCCATTACGCCTAGTGGCGTCTTAGGGCAACAGCAGATAGGTTTTCTTTGCCACTGTTTCCCATCACGCCTATTGGCGTCTTTAGGGCAATGGCAAATCAATCCATTTGCTGTTGTTTCCGTAATCGAAGTGACTGGCAAACGGGTGATCAGCCCGTTGGTTGAAGATAGTCAGGGAAGTGAAAATTGTGTTGCAATGGCTGAAGATAGACGGAGAAGTAAAATTGTGTGGCAATGACTGAGAAAAAGACACGGAAGTAAAAACTGTATAAAAGTAACTGAAGATAGTCAGGTAAGTAAAAATTGTGTGACAATTGCTGAAGATAGACGGAGAAGTAAAACAGTGTGGTAATGATTGAAGATAGACGGAAAAGTAAAAATTGTGTGACAATGACTGAAAATACGGAGGGAAGTAAAAATTGTGTGACAATGACTGAAGATGTACGGGAAAGTAAAACTTGAGTGACAATGTTGAGTGACAAATACGGAGGGAAATAACTGTTTGACTGCGATTGATGATAGACGGAAAAGTAGAAAAAAATGTAGAACAATGACTTAGAAAGCAGGGAAGAAAAATTAAGATAGTGTGACAATGACTGGTATGACACTGTCTGATGATAAACAGCGACATAGAAATTGTGTGAATCAATTCTGTTTTGTCTTTTATACGTTTCTGCCCCTGTTTCTTTTTCTTTGTCACTTTGTTGTGTTTCTTATTTTTGAATACTATTTCAATATATTTTCCGTCGTTAGTTCGTTTAGATCATTATTAGCATCATCAGATTCCTCATCTTTTGTTTCAATTTGTTATTATTCGCTCCTTCTTTTTCTTCTTCTTCTGCTTTGTTTCATTATTTGTTGACAATTTCTTCATCTTCGTCCATTTTCGTTTACATCGTCTTCTTTTTTCTCTTCTTGTTTCTTCGTTTATTTATTTTTTTAATTTTTCAGTTGATTTCTTCCATTAAAAAGATATCTCGGATGCGACATTGTTTGGATTAGTGTTAAGAAATATGCAGATTTTCCACTTTTCCTTTTAATTAAGACATCCATTATTTTAAATCGTGTAACGAAACAAACTCCTTTACATCCTTTTTTCTTCTGTTTTTTTTTTTAAAGACATATTAAAAATAAGAATACAAGTCTCAGCAATTCTTGTCTTTTTGAGAAAACCTACTGATAGACTTGCAAGACAGTTCCCGTTCTGGAATCTCCAGGGTAACAGAAATAGAGGACGACCAGAGAAAAAAAAAAACACGGGTAAGAGAACTGAAGATTTAAATGATAGGGATAAAGCATACATGGAAAACGTTTGAGCGGATGGTACAGGGCATGAGGGCTAGACATTTGTTTGATGAGGATACGTGCTCCGTAGGACGATGAAAGGTATTAATAAATGGTGATGACTTCTAATCTTTCTTGCCCAGAAGAGAAGTACTGAAGTGGTATAACAAGATCACCATTCTGGAACTAACAGAAAGCACCAGGGATGTGAAGTCGGGAGTCGCAGTCATGGAGTCGGTGGTCTTTTTTAGTGAAGTTGGAGTCAAAGATGTCTGGGCTGCGAATCCGAATTTCATGCCACTTTACTAGTAAAAAGAGACAGCAACAAAAAAAAACAAAAAAACAACAACCAAAAAGCTACAGACTTTTATAAACGGGTGCTTGTGTAGAATAGAAGGACTGAAATGGTATGACAAAGTCACAAATATGGAATTGATGACAACAACCAGACAAGTGCCAGTGGAACAAGAGATGAGAAGAAGACGCTGGCGATGGATAGGACACACTTTGAGGAAACCTGTTGATAGCATTACAAGGCAGTCCTTGTTCTGGAATCCACAGGGAAAGAGAAGCAGAGGTAGACCAAAAAACACATGGAGAAGAGAACTGGAAACAGAGGTGAAAATGATGAGGAAAACATGAAAAGAACTTGAGCGGATGGCACAGGACAGGAAGACTTGGCATGTGTTTGTTGAAGGCCTATGCTCCTCGGAGAGCTAAATGGTATTTGTTGTTGTTGTTGTTACTAGTAAAAAATTGCAGTCGGAGTCCGGAGTCAGGAGTCGAAGTCGGTAAAATTGTTGGCCGACTTCACAACCCTGGAATAAACCCGATAAACATCAGTGGAACAACAAGTGAGGACAAGACACTGTCTTTGGATAGGATACATATTGAGAAAAACCTGCCGATAGCATTACACGACAGTCCTCTTTTACAAAACCCCGGTGTAAGAGAAATAAGGGAAGAGAAAAACACGCACGGAGAAGAGAACTGAAGACAGACATGAAAGTGATACAGAAAGACGTGCACAGATTTTGAATGGATAGCACAGGTCAAGAAGGTTTAGAGTACATTTGTTCAAGCCCTGTGCTCGAACGGAAGCTGAAAGGTGAAGATTATGATGCCTTCCTCTCTTCCTCCACAAGCGTATGCGTGTATATGTATGTGTGTATGTATGTATGTATGTGTGTGTGTGTGTGTGTGTGTGTGTATGTGTGTGTATGTGTGTGTATGTGTGTATGTGTGTGTGTATGTGTGTATGTGTGTATGTGTGTATGTGTGTATGTATGTATGTATGTATGTATGTATGTATGTATGTAGGTAGGTAGGTAGGTAGGTAGGTAGGTAGGTAGGTAGGTAGGTAGGTACATACGTACGTACATACGTACGTATGTATGTATGTATGTATGTATGTATGTATGTATGTATGTATGTATGTATGTATGTATGTATGTATGTATGTATGTATGTATGTATGTATGTATATATATAAAATGGATTGGGCATTAACGTTGAGAAAACGAAAATTATGATAATTAGCAAAGCAAATGATAAGCCAACGTTGAAGATAAGATTGCATGGGTTAATCCTGGAACAAATCAAGAGTTTCTCATATCTTGGTCATATAATAACAGAAGAAGGCAGATGCAAAACAGAAGTTAAAAAGATAATAGGAATGGCCAAAGCTACATTCAACAACACGAGACAGATACTAACATCTAAACAATTAACTTACACATTCAAACTGAAAATCATCAACTGCTTTATATATTCTTTATTGCTGTGTGGTGCAGAAATATGGGTAATAAACAAGCAATTAGAAGAAAGAATTGAGGCCTTTGAGATGTGGATATATAAAAGAATGGGGCACGTCTCATGGAAAGAGAAGACAACAAATAACGAAGTCCTAGAAAACCTAGGAATAAAAAGAGAATTAATGAATTAGATCAAAATTAGACAGCTGACATATTTTAGCCACGTAAAAAGACATAACACCGTAGTAAAGATCGCAATAGAAGGCAGAGTTGAAGGCAAACTTGCAAGAGGAAAACAGCGCTATAAGTGAGAAGATAGCGTCAAGAGATGGCTAGGAAAGAGTCTATCAGTGTGCACCATCAAGACAAGAGACAGGAAAGAGTCTGTCAGAGTGCACCATCAAGACAAGAGACAGGAAAGAGTCTATCAGAGTGCACAATCAAGACAAGAGACAGGAAAGAGTCTATCAGAGTGCACCATCAAGACAAGAGACAGGAAAGAGTCTATCAGAGTGCACCATTAAGACAAGAGACAGGAAAGAGTCTATCAGAGTGCACCATCAAGACAAGAGACAGGAAAGAGTCTATCAGAGTGCACCATCAAAACAAGAGACAGAAGACTTTGAAGATCTATTGCAGCCGACCTTCGATGTGAAAATAGCACCTGATGATGATAATGTATACGTCTGCGTTTGTATTTTGTGTTTTGTTCCCGAGCCCAAAATTATTGTTATCTAATACACTCCTTGTTCCCTCCCTGAACACATGCCTCACCCCCACGATTTTAACCCTACATTATTTCGTCTCTCCCTCTTCCGGCTTTTGAATGCCTGTGGCCACACACCATCATTAGAATCTACAGCGAAAAATGCGAACGCTGCTATTAAATGCTCCATCAGCAAACGGTTCAATAAAGTTGCGAAATTAACCATTTTCAGGTTAGCTTACTCATGTCTTCTGACGGAAGTCTATGATTTTACAGTTCTGAAACTTGTTTGATAAGATCTTTAAATCTGACGGGTTACACTTTTATGGAAAAAATGGGGAAAGGATGTTTGTCTCAACGGTAACCCATGTTATTTTAAATTTAACCTACCGTCAGCGGGACTTGTTAGTTATGTCATTTGACATTTATGACACACAATAACTATAGCGACTGGATCGTTCAGATATGGCACGCAAAAAGGAAATTAAATATTTGCCTTCAATTATTTGAGCAAATTTCGGGCCAGCGTACGACGTTCTAGCGTCCTGTTAGAATCTGTGGATGTAAGGCGTAGATGTCGTTAGTGTATACTGATGTTGTTATTGCTAAACTTTCTTGAGATGATTCTTGTTTTTACGCAATTTTCAAGGGTTTACACATAATGTTTTTCCAAGAACAAGGTTTATGATTAATGTTATTTCTTCTTCTTCTTCTTCTTCTTCTTCTTCTTCTTCTTCTTCTTCTTCTTCTTCTTCTTCTTCTTCTTCTTCTTCTTCTTCTTCTTCTTTTTCTTCTTCCTGTGAACGTCTATATCGGATTCCGGGATGGAAACCTGGTAGCATTACGCCCCAGTCTAACCCAAATGTAAATGGCTATCTAATTCTGCACGAGAGTCAGGGAAGGCAGAGGTAGCGAGGAAGAGAACTAGTTACCTCCACTTAATACAAAAAGCTGGATCTAATATGGTGAAGTCTGTAACACTACACACCCCTACGGCTGTTTTTGTTGTGCCTTTGCATTTTTACTATGTCTTCATATATTATGGCTAAAATTTTCCCTATTTATCTGTTGACTCTAAATTCACGTCAGATTAATGTAATGATAAATCATACTTCATAACGTTATTGAACTGATAAACAGTCCTTTGAACCGAAAGTTATGGAGAGACATGATCGTCTAGTCTAGCCGACTGAAAAGAAGTCAGTGTTTCTATTTTAACAAAATAAAACTTTAAAAACTTTGTCAGAAGTTCAAAAGAGCTGTAATACAGTGGATCCCTTCTCACTGCAACATCCCTGGAAATGAAGAGGCTGACAGATTCGCACAAAAGAGAGAAAGCTACCTCAATTTGACACAAGCATAACTCATGAAGAGGCCAAGAATTTTATCAGGCGCAGATACAGGAGAAAGTTAGAAGCAGAACATCCAGGCCACAATAAAAATGATGCTTACTACCAGCTCAGCAGAAGTGAACAAGTGGTAATCGTCACACCTTACACGGGTCATAAAAGATTTGGATACCATCAATTCAACTCGCTAAAGGAAAGAACTAGCGATAAGTGTAAGTGCTGCACCAATACAATGGCTGCTGAACATCTACTTCAAAAGTGCCCAACATATGAGGAACCAGAGAAAGCACATATGGCCATCACCAATATCATTCATGGAAAAGCTCTACGTAGATATCTACAGACTCAGACTGACCACTGCTTTCTTTGAACATATTCAAGTTGACGTCTGAAGGTGAACGAAGAAGAAAATATTGACAAAAGTTATCGGACACACTTGTTAAAGTGGAGACAACCCGCTGTTATATCCAGTTTGTGCTTGCAAAAGAACGGAGTGTGTGAGATGTGGCCGGGGGAGTGGACGGGAACGGCACCGAATCAAGTTAGATGTGACCGGGCTTGGTCATGGTGACAAATCAAGTCTAGTGTGACAGGGTGAGAATGGGGTGGAATCTTTTATCAATGTTCATCTGTTGTTTTACTGGCGACTGCCAGAGATGGTGATTACAGAATAGGAATTCAACCCAGGTGATTCTTTTGGAGACTCGTAACTGTGTTTATGTTATAGGCTGCATGATCGTCGAAAATATGGTAATATTCTTTTCTCTATTACCTGATGTAAACAAACGACACTTCCTACTGACGTTCAGGAAATAAGTTCAAGCTGGATTAAATATGAATGAACACCTTTATTAAGTGTCTGTAACCTCTGAGAACTTCATAATAGTTCATAAATACATGTGCTTCTGTGGTATACAAACCAGTCATCCCAAGAAATAACACACAGCCATCGAACTTACAAGATGGTCCAAACCCCAAAATCACTGTCTCGCACGTCTCGGGCCTAAAACCAACTCACTTAAGCCCCTTCTCTCAAACCATCACTTCCGTCCTAACTACTGGGCAAATCTACCGCAAGTTCGATGACGTCATTTCTTAACCTTTAATTAAATCACTCATAGGATTTGTGACTAGTGTTATTACGCTAACTAGACACGCTCAAATACTTAGTGTTAAATCTTGCTAAGTATTCTTACCCTAACTATAATTAAATGGCAGCACCTTAGTGTTAATCCGACGTAACAGTCCGTACTGTCACATACGTCCGGGGCCACTAAAGTGTATCCCGTAGGGAGACACTTTATTCCCTAGAAAAAAAATTTACTAACTCTAAAACAAAATTATTGGGATTCATGTATCCCACCATAAATCATGTCAGAAGGACTACAATAAACAATAGATGGGAATGATGGATGAAATAACACCATTAACGTTTCACACAAAAAAAAAAAATCGATCATGAAGGGGTAGGGACTGATGGACATAACATACACGAGGGACACATGAAAAAAAACCAAAAAAAACTATGGAGGTTATGGTAGCTACAAATAGTACTAATAAGTGGCCAAAAAAAATATATGGGCAAAATAGAACATTAACTAACATTCATTAACGAACTAACAAAACGCTTTATGGATTTATAGTCATCAATATCTCTCACACTTGTGCGAATCATAAAACATAAAATAACATGACAAGCGAGTTAACGTCGCAAGGAAAAAAAAACTGGCAAAAAAAATATGGCGGGTGCACATAAAAAGGCTGTCACCCTACAGTTCACTGAAGTGGGTGATGAAAAAAAAATATGAATGGAACAAATGGACATAGAACCACAAAACTTGGTGGCAAAGTATGGGCAAAATGGGTAAGTCTCATTTAAAAAAATGACTACGCCGGTATAAACAATAACCGGAAACAATGAATGGAATGGAAACATGGTAATCAATGGACAATGGTATAGAATATATAAATGAGCAAATAGTTAAATCACATGTATGAGTGTCGGTGTAACAATGACTGAAAATTCAAACAATCATTATGCAATATGGTGTCATCATCATAATGAATCGTGAATGATGCCAACATTAGTGGCGGGTGAAGATGTACATTAGTTAATCACTTTTATTTAGTACAACAGAACGAAATAAACCTTAAAAACAAATCTGGGTAAAATCTTACGTCAGAAACATGGCAAAAAGAAAAACACAAAAAAAAAAAAAATCATAGGGGCATATAAGATGGTCAAATATTACATTAGTCAAAATAATGTGACATAATGACGCTAACGCGTGTAAAAGGGAACTACATCAACTACAATATATCAGGACTGCAGAGATCGTCTGAGTTGGTGGATCTCCATCAGCAGTGGTCGAAAGGATGTCGTAAGGGAAATGTTCATGTACTGGTAGATTCAGCAATGTCTTCTTGCGGACGAACATGTAACAGCTTTCCATAAATAACGGCTGTTGGACTTTCCTATCTGAACTGGAAATGCGTAAAGTGTGTAACCCAGATGTTCAAGGATGCGTAACGATTGGTCTTCACGGTAGCATCAGTATCAAGCAATTCAGCAGGATGGGTATTGTGTAGGAGACCCGCATCGGAAGACACGAGAAGCAGGGTCGACTTCATGCTAAAAATAATAGCAGGGCAGGAAAAGTCAACCTGACCGGAGACGGCATCTGGAGGTAAGTACAGTTCAATTTGTAAACATCTTTGCAAAAATGTTCATTGCTTCCAATCTTTCAATGGCTTACAATAACAGGCGAGGATCGTACTGTGTAGGTTGGGATGTAGGAACAATAGCATGGACTACGGGAGTGGACGAAAACGGGAGGGTCGGGGTGGAGGCTGCGGACTGGTATGAGGATAACGGAGGGGAACACGCAATCTACGGGACGGAGGTGTGACAGGGGGAGGGAGAGGCGGAGGAGAGGGACTACGGTAAGGAGAATGAACAGAACCACGGGAGCGACGAAAACGGGTTCGTACATGGGCGGCCCGCTGGTGAAGGGGCTTAGGAAAGGGAACAGAATCGTAAATGAATTTTGGATGACGACGTCTAAAGAGAAAACGAGCTGAGGGAAGAGGAACATCAGGTCCAATATCAAAAGAAGAATAATCGGGGGAAGAGTCAAGATAACTAATCTCATTTTTCGGCCAATAAATTCTACGGCCTTCGTCGTCCGTTATATGCTGGAGCTCATCCGACCTGTATCCAATTTCGTCGGGGCCCATAACTCTATCCTCCCCACTTGACGAATCGAATTCTGATTCTATGTCAAGCTGGTACTTTTCTTGTACTGTATCAAGGTCGGAGGGAGGCGGAGGAAAATAACCATAAGGAGAAAGAGAAGGTTCAACATCTGAAGAGTCAGTCTCATGTTCTGTATCAAGGTCGGAGGGAGGCGGAGGAAAATAACCATAAGGAGAAAGAGAAGATTCAACATCTGAAGAGTCAGACTATGTTCTGTATCAAGGTTGGAGGGAGGCGGAGGAAAATAACCATAAGGAGAAAGAGAAGGTTTAACATCTGAAGAGTCAGACTCGTGTTCTGTATCAAGATCGGAGGGAGGCGGAGGAAAATAACCATAAGGAGGAAAAGCAGGGTCAGAAGAGAGATGAACAGAGGGAGGAAAAGCGGGGTCTGAAGGGAGGTGAACAGAGGGAGGAAAAGCGGGGTCTGAAGAGAGGTGAACAGAGGGAGGAAAAGCGGGGTCAGAAGAGAGGTGAACAGGGGGAGGAAGGGAGGTATGGACAGGAGCTGTGGCAGTAATAGGAGGTACAATAATATCATGCTGAGGCGAAGCATGAGAGGGGCCTGGAGTAACGGAGGGTAACTCAGCCAAGCGAGCATCACGGGAGAGGATACGTGAGTACAGCTCAGGTGGAGGGATATGAACCTCAGCGATGGAACAGGAATGATAACGTCTGTTAAAGGTTTTTCTCCACTGTGTTACTGGCTTTATATATGCTCTTAGTCCATTTTCTGTCGTTACCATACATCTTTCTTTGTCACTGGTAACATTATTTATTTCAAATATCTTTCCTTGTTTGATTACATTGATAACGTTTCTCACTGTAATGCGACAGTGTCTTTTATTGAGACTGTTCCAGTGTGCTCTTCCAGCAGCTGTTTGTTGCTGTGACAGTTGTTGTTGAAGCAGGTGGTTTTTCTTTTGCAACAAATATACTTGATGCTCTAGCTGTTGAATGGGTGAATCCATCATAAAAAAACAGTTAGGAGCTGGTCACGGGCATCAAATCAAGTAGCTGAATCCATCGTAAAAAGGCAGTTACGAGCTGGTCAACGGCACCAAATCAAGTTATGTGGCCGGGGGAGTGGACGGGAACGGCACCGAATCAAGTTAGATGTGACCGGGCTTGGTCATGGTGACAAATCAAGTCTAGTGTGACAGGGTGAGAATGGGGTGGAATCTTTTATCAATGTTCATCTGTTGTTTTACTGGCGACTGCCAGAGATGGTGATTACAGAATAGGAATTCAACCCAGGTGATTCTTTTGGAGACTCGTAACTGTGTTTATGTTATAGGCTGCATGATCGTCGAAAATATGGTAATATTCTTTTCTCTATTACCTGATGTAAACAAACGACACTTCCTACTGACGTTCAGGAAATAAGTTCAAGCTGGATTAAATATGAATGAACACCTTTATTAAGTGTCTGTAACCTCTGAGAACTTCATAATAGTTCATAAATACATGTGCTTCTGTGGTATACAAACCAGTCATCCCAAGAAATAACACACAGCCATCGAACTTACAAGATGGTCCAAACCCCAAAATCACTGTCTCGCACGTCTCGGGCCTAAAACCAACTCACTTAAGCCCCTTCTCTATATACCATAACCATGCTAAGAGGTTTAAAATAAGGTTATTATTAGGTTGGGGGGGGGGGGGGGGGGCACAAAATTAAGATTATATCAGAGCTGTGTGCTTTCTGTGCTTCTCTATGGTGCGGAATGCTGGAGAGTTACAGAGAAGGAAATGTCGAAATTGTCCTCTTTTCACACAACATGCCTAAGAAACATTCACGGAATCTTTTGGCCGAATACCATCACCAACCAAGATCTGCTCACTCGGAGCAAGCAAGAGGACATGCACACCATCATAGCTGGCAAACGCTGGAGCTGGGTTGGCCATGTCCTCAGAAGAGACCCCGATGCTATCACAAGAACAGCTATGCTATGGACCCCTGAAGGAAAACGAAAGAGAGGCCGACCAAAAACAACTTGGCGGAGGACTGCGGAGGCTGAGATGCAAAGAATGTACCAGAGGTGGGGCACTGTACGAAGGATGGCCGCCGACCGAGAAAAGTGGAATCAATTTGTTGTTGCCCTACAAGACGCCACCAGGCGTGATGGCCACTGACTGCTTTGACGGTCGGCGGCTAAGGATCAAAGAAGAATAAAAAGGTTGGCGGGGGGCGGGGGGTGGGGGGCAAACACTAACAAGCCTGTAGGCCCTTCCTGGCTTAATCCTGCCCTGACTATCGGAGGGGTTCGAAGTGTTAGAGACTTCAATATACTAGGCCCAGCTTCGAGAAGTGGGATGGCCAATTCCTTACCTCGCTGCATTTGCCTTCCCTAACTCAATAGCAGATTCAGTACCCATTTCCAGCTGGGTAGATTGGGGAGTGTTATGAAACCTGTACTTTTGCTGGGAGATGCCAAACGTTTCGGTAAAGTATATTTCTTCAGATAACACATCCCACACACATTGACACACAAAAGCGAGAAGTATTATGGTTACAAGAAGAAGACGAGTAACACAGAAATATACCTCTAATATCTCCAAGCTGATAGGCATCACACAAAAACAGCAAAGAAAACGAACCGTGTTTGAGGCAGAGTACATACTTACATATATCATCATCATCATCATCATCATCATCATCACCTTCATCATATGTCCTTTTCGCCTCTTTTACAGAGCAGAGAACCACCATTGTAGCTTATCCCCTTGCATGAAACCTGCCCCAAGCATGTACAACCTCCCAATAAAGTGGTTTTTATAGCAGTTTGTTTAACTCGATGAGGTTGCCACCCCAGTGTGGAAACTTATGTGTCGCCTTGTACGACATGCTTGAAGGCGGAGTAGTCGTATTCTTTCTGTGTGTCTTCGGGATCCCCGGGGACTACGCGATACAATGGTTCGGACTCTGAAGAAGAACCGTATTTTCTTATTATGTTAAATCTAAATAGTTCATTAATTCTCCTTTTTTTATTGTTTTTTATTTTCATCAATCTCTGACCAGCAAAGATTTGTTAAATCCTCAACCAAACAAACTTTTACCTCGACGGTTATAATACTGAAGATGCTGATAATGTTTACAACAAGGTGAGACAAAATAATGTTGGTATGATGCAATTCTACCATGGCAGCTTATTTTACGGTTATATTAGGGCGCATGTACAAATATAAAAGACCTTTAGGTCTGATAACATAATGATTACTACTAACATAACACTTTACCTTACCACTGTAGTGAATTTCTAAACACAATATATAAATTAGAATATAACAGTATAGGGCATAAAGGCAAAGATAAGAAAGTACTAAAAACAATTTCTGCTAGAACGGTTGGTGTCGCCTACGCCTTCAGATTATTATTTGCTAACGAATAGCCGAACAAAACGGTACCCAATTTTTCAAATTCGTCCTTGACATAAACGAACCACTTTTCCTAGTTGTAAGAAATATTTGCCTAAAATGCATTGTGGAACGAGGAGGTGCAAGGATAGATGAAAATGCTAATTCGTTTCGCATTGATTTCAAACTAAAAGCCAACAACAGCACCGGGGCAAGCCTTGCCTTAGGGGTTTCCCCAATACGATGAAAAAGACAAAATTTTGAACCAAACCACATAGACCCTTAAAAATCGTATATTCGTGTACCTGAAGACTTGCTGACCAGGAATATGTTGTTGGTTATCTGGGTGGACCCTTGGCTAATCAAATATTGATAAAACAATACATAGAGATCAGAGATACTGTCAGGTCAAGTCATATCTGCTTAGATTGGATCGCATATTTTTTGGGAAAAAAGTAGGTGACAGATAGGCTAAGATAGTACAGTGAATCCGATTGGGTGGAATTTGAAGTGAGACGAAATATTATTGGCTGACCTTTGAATAAACATAAATAGCCTAGTAACGTAGGAAAGGTTTGAATGATATTTTTTGAAAGACTGTTTACACTGTAATATTAAGACTGATTGGCCAACTGAGTCGATATTGTCAGAACAAGCGTTAGGGGGGACGCCATTTCTTGAAAAATTCTACCAGCGATTGATGAGATCAGGCTGTGCTTTCAAATACAATTTCTAGGCAGCCTGGACAACAAAACAGATCGAAACTGTGTCAGTCATCGTCTCTGTGTATTTCATTGAAAAAATTGTGGTAAGATTGACATTTATTAACATGTATTTTATATAAAAATTGAATGTGAAATAATAATATATGTCTGTACATGAGTGGGTCCTCTTTTCACACAACATGCCTAAAAAAAAATTCACCGCATCTTTTGGCCGAATACCATCACCAACCAAGATCTGCTTACTCGTAGCAAGCAAGAGGACATGCACACCATCATAGCTGGCAGACGCTGGAGCTGGGTTGGTCATGTCCTCAGAAGAGACCCCGATGCCATCACAAGAACAGCTATGTTTTGGACCCCTGAAGGAAAGCGAAAGAGAGGCCGACCAAAAACAACTTGGCGGAGGACTGTGGAGGCTGAGATGCAAAGAATGAACCAGAGCTGGGGCACTGTACAAAGGATGGCCACCAACCGTGCAAAGTGGAATCAATTTGTTGTTGCCCTACAAGACGCCACTAGGCGTGATGGCCACTGACTGCTTTGACGGTCGGTGGTTTAAGGATCGAAGAAGAAGAAGAAGAAGAAGTACATGAGTGGGTCTATAGCGACCATGAGGCAAAGCCTAAAGATTGATCCACCTTGTGATAGACTGTCAGAGAGGTGTAAAACTACAAGAATATGTATGAGTGTCATAAAGGAACATAACACCTATCCTATTATATGGAAAAGATTACAGCTGGAATTGCAGTGGCTTTGTAACTATTAGGGGAGAGGAATACTGGTATACATTGTCACATCAAAAGATAATGGTGGCATAGGTTTGTATAAGGCTATGACCCTTTTTGTTTGTTTGTAATGTACCTGTCCTAGAATGTGGACTATTAGTGTATGCTGTGTATTAAGAAGGATGCATAACCTTCACATTTCAGAGGTCCTGGGTACTGACGTTAATGTGGTACCAAACGCTTGAAAACTGATTGATTCAGGACTCTGTCTGCATACTGCGAGCCCATGCTAGTGGCCATTACCTATCAAACAGGGAACAGATTGTCAAGCGAGCAGAGGAAACGTTCTACCTGTATTCTACTGCCAAGTTAAGTTCATGTTCGGCACCTGGAAGCTCAACTAACAGAACTAAAAAGGAATATAAAGTGACAGTGAATAAAACTGGGGACAAATATTTAATAATCCCACAAGAGACAAACAAAAACAAACACAACTAAAATGGTGTGATTTTAAACAACAACCTAGGGGTACTACCAGTATTACCTTAAAGTAGGAAAATACAACTACATACGTATATTAGAATAATATTTTGATGTATGGACAGAAGATCTACTGTGCTATTTGACTGATGTAAATGATTCTTTTGAATGCACTTGTTATTGTCAGTCCTGGTTCAAAATAAATTAGAACCAGGATAATAAATTGTAAAAATTATATTTACACAAATTTCAACCACATTCTTAAATAAGATAGCCTTTTAAAGTGTCGTTTGTATGTTATTGTGGTAGTACTGTGTGCTGTTATGAATAATAAACTATTTGTTTGTATGTTTGTTGATTATTGTACATCACACTCTACCTTCATAACCCTAGACACTACACGAAGCCATTTAATATAATAAAATAAATACATTTTGAATGAGATAAAAGGGGTGGTAGCGGAAAGGTACCCTGAAAAGTTCACAATACTATTGGGTAAATTCAGGGACCTTCATAGCTAATCTCATTTAATACAATAATAATACATAACAACATTTCATAACATCAAAACCCACCACACCCACCATAATGATTACTACTAACATTACACTTTACCTTCCCACCATAATGATTACTACTAACATTACACTTTACCTTCCCACGGTAATGATTACTACTAACATTACACTTAACCTTCCCACCATAATGATTACTACTAACATTACACTTAACCTTCCCACGGTAATGATTACTACTAACATTACACTTAACCTTCCCACCATAATGATTACTACTAACATTACACTTAACTTTCCCACCATAATGATTACTACTAACATTACACTTTACCTTCCCACCATAATGATTACTACTAACATTACAATTTACCTTCCCACCATAATGATTACTACTAACATTACAATTTACCTTCCCACCATAATGATTACTACTAACATTACACTTTACCTTCCCACCATAATGATTACTACTAACATTACAATTTACTTTCCCACGGTAATGATTACTACTAACATTACACTTAACCTTCCCACCATAATGATTAATACTAACATTACACTTTACCTTCCCACCATAATGAATTGTACTAACATTACACTTTACTTTCCTACCATAATGATTACTTCTAACATTACACTTTACCTTCCCACCATGATGATTACTACTAACATTACACTTTACCTTCCCACCATAATGATTACTACTAACATTACACTTTACCTTCCCACCATGATGATTACTACTAACATTACACTTTACCTTCCCACCATAATGATTACTACTAACATTACAATTTACCTTCCCACCATAATGATTACTACTAACATTACAATTTACCTTCCCACCATAATGATTACTACTAACATTACACTTTACCTTCCCACATAATGATTACTACTAACATTACAATTTACCTTCCCACCATAATGATTACTACTAACATTACAATTTACCTTCCCACCATAATGATTACTACTAACATTACAATTTACCTTCCCACCATAATGATTACTACTAACATTACACTTTACCTTCCCACCATAATGATTACTACTAACATTACAATTTACCTTCCCACCATAATGATTACTACTAACATTACACTTTACCTTCCCACCATAATGATTACTACTAACATTACAATTTACCTTCCCACCATAATGATTACTACTAACATTACAATTTACCTTCCCACCATAATGATTACTAACATTACACTTTACCTTCCCCCCATCACCATAATGATTACTACTAACATTACACATTACCTTCCCACCATAATGATTACTACTAACATTACAATTTACCTTCCCACCATAATGATTACTACTAACATTACACTTTACCTTCCCACCATAATGATTACTACTAACATTACAATTTACCTTCCCACCATAATGATTACTACTAACATTACAATTTACCTTCCCACCATAATGATTACTATTAACATTACACATTACCTTCCCACCATAATGATTACTACTAACATTACACTTTACCTTCCCACCATAATGATTACTACTAACATTACACTTTACCTTCCCACCATAATGATTACTACTAACATTACACTTTACCTTCCCACCATCACTCTTTGAGTGACGTCGGGAGATTACATTATTGTTCCTTGTGATTTAGTCTTCGTATCCCTTAAGCTGCCCGAGGAGCATAGGCCTTAGACAAACTCATACCAAGTCACTTTGTCCCGTGCTATCAGCTCCAGGCCTTTCCAAGTGTTCCTTATCCCTTTTCTTTCTGTCTCTCGTTCTCTTCTCCGTTGGATTTTCGGTCTCTCTACGTCTCTTATGCTGGGGATTCCCGAAAAAGGACTGCCTTGTATTGTTATCAAGAAGTTTTATCAGTATGCGCCCTATGTATAGCCACGCGACATCTTGTTCTGCTGCCACGTGTCCAGTTCTTGTCATCAGTTCCACGATGGTGACCTTGTTGTTGAAGCTGTTGTGGCTTAAAGTTTCTACAGCATGGATAACCGACCACGTGCCCAACACTCCTTAGTTGCCTTTTACGGTACACATGTGTAACAGCGCCATGCTGTTTGTAAATAAACGTGTTGAAATGTCAATTGTTCAATGGTTGAGATCAGACCGGGTTGCACCGTATTAACACCAGGCACATGTTATGTTCATGTAAGTGTTCTTATTAGTGTTCAGGGATCTGAAAGGCTATATGCCCTAGATGTTGATTTCCACCATCATGAGAATGTGTGCAACCTTGTTCCACCCAGGTTCGTTCTTCCGGATGAGAATGCAGCTAATTGTTGGTGTTTCTTGGCTCGTGATGTTGGGTATAATGCAATGTTAGTGCTCACCTTAGTTTGTTAACAGTTCATCTCACAGTAGCACATAAGTCATTGACGACACTTAACAAAGTCACCACTGTCAAACATTTTCTGAACAACTGACAATAATTAGCGTAATTCACATGACAATCCAATAAATGATAAAATATTTATTAAGATTATATATTGGATATAAGAAGGTTAAAGCATGCATAATTACAAAATCAGCAATATTATTTATATTTTCATTTCATTCTAACTCTAATTTGATCTAATCATATTCTATACAATGTGAGAATCCTTGTTCTTATTTATATTTGTGTTCCCATCATGACAAGAACCTTGAGAATCATTGTTCTTACTATTACATAACAATGTATCAATTAAACAGTTACACTGTGTTGAGGCTGCTTCATGGTGCGATTTTTATCAGGGCAACTTATTATTAGTTCCAGGTTTTGTCACACCATGTTGTACCTCAACTGAACGCAAGAAATACATGAAAGCGGTCGCTGTGAGATGAGTATCGAGGTATGATGTAGACAGATTGATATGTGACGTCATAGCGTCAAGATGTGTGTCAAAAATGGCTTGTGTATCAGTGTGGTGAAGTGGGATGTTATAAATATTTATAGGGGACTTAGTGTACTGACTGAGATCAGCTGTGAAGGTATCTATATCTATTAAAAGTAGTGTATTATAGATAACCTTACTTGCTACCACATATCTCTTTGTCTCAGTCAGAATTATTCTGGAATAGTGTGGTGACTACGTTTTGTGTCTAGGGTATGTGTATGGTGAAGTGTAAGTCCCAACAACAGACAGATAAACAATTTAATTTAATCCACTACTCTTGACAACACTGTGACACTCACATACATATAACACTCTACACAGATATCTTAAAAGAGTCACTGATAAACTTTCAAATAACAATATGTATTCATTACTGGCATGAAGGAATATGTGTCCTGATTCAACTACAAGGGAACCAGGAATCACAATCAATTTAAATTACAAGTTATGTACAGAATGTATTTAATATGAATATTGTAGTGACATATATTAGTACAAATGTTCTATGTGTGTCAGTTGTGTAGTAGTAAAATGAGGTAATACTGGTTTTGTTTTGTTCAAGCTCTGTTGGTATTGGTCATCATGACTTCAATAGTTTGTCTTTAGGGACTATTATTGGAGATGTTCACAGTTCCTGATTTTAAGACAAGTAAATTCCCCTCTGAATGGTATTTTTATAAAGTTATTTCAAGATGAGGGGACATAATGTTGAGCTCAGCTGGCCAATTCGCTTATCTGGCGTGATGGCGGCAGGAAAGGACTCCTCTGCTCGAATTCTCCTCTGGGCTCAGGAGACACCTCACTGATAGCTAAAAAGACCAAGGAGTATGCTGTCCGACTCTGGATTCAGCAAATCTCTGACCAGGTGCTGCTCACTACCATCAAGACCACTGTCCCACAATTTCATGGAAATAAACACAGATACGTTGATTAGCAATGAATTCTGGCACAAACTGGCACAAATTCCGTTCTGCCTATGTTCCAGGCTTTTATTTTAGCAAAAATGTGAGCTGGCTTCAACGTACTGTCGCTTTATCAAGCTTATTTGAATTAGTGGTCTCGAACTAACGCTCCCAAGTGTGTATATCAGCGAGACTGGCCAATGAGCCACGTTTCGACAAGTGTTTGAAAAAATGTTATCTTTTCCCGTCTCCCCCAACAACCAAGATAGTATTTATAGCCCGACCAATCGTGGTTAGGCTTTCATTTGTTGCGCTCCAATCAATTTGGAGTTTACATGGTAGGCTATTTATGTAACGTAAGGTTTTTTCAAACACGTTATAAAAAAAATTTTATGAGCAGAAATGATTTTATGCTGTCAGGCACCCCCAATATTTTATTTTGGGTATAATTTATTAATTCCTGGACTATTTGCGTAACGTTTTACATATTATTTGTCAGCAAACCCTAAGGAACCCAAAAATACTAATTTAAAGGAGCTACGTGGCTGCGTTCAAAATATGCAATTTCTTCTATCTCCTGTTTAGAAGATGTGCTGTCTGGGTACTGTTATGTGTTCAAACGTAAACCCATATAATGTTGTCTTTTCTAATAAGAGTCTGTTATGATTTATAAACCTAACTCTGGGAAAGGGTAGTGTATTTTATCACTGTCCGTCTGAAAAAAAATTAGTGCATGTAGACTTACACGCGTGATGGTAGTAATTGTGTATCGCGCGAAGCGGGTTTAGTGTTCGGCTTTCTGCCTCTCCCTTCTCTTTTTATCCCTTTAGTCCATCTGTTCGTTCGTTTTGGTAACGCAGTATAATTAATGTTAGGGTTAATTTAGGTCATTACGCAGTACGTCTCAATGCTTTTCCAAGAAATACAGCACACGTTTCATTGAAGAAGGCGGGTAATAATACAGTAAGCTTTACTATCAACGTGAAAGCGTTACAATTTGCAGACGAAGCAGAAAACAAGGGGGATTTCGAGTACATTCTTTGGGACAGCACTGTCATTTTACCATTGCTCTTCTCTTTATTAATTTTATTTGTTAGGCTTCATATTTACCTAATAATTTATATATGTGGATTAGAATATTTCATGACACTTCCCCTCTTAAAACAGACATTATATGTCAGTCCTTTATTCCATATACACATAGAGAAATTTATTATTATTTCTGGGGTTTACGGTGATTCTCATCACACGGATGGCGGCTTAAAAAATCCGCTCCCAGATTGGTTTTTCCAGATATATATTCAATGCTAAAATTATATGGAGCCAGAAGCAAAGACCATCGGAGTAACCTAGAGTTCTCATGCTTAGCCTGTGCTAAAAACGATAAAGGTTTGTGGTCAGTTTGCAACTTAAATGCCTTCCCATATAGATAAATATTGAATTTCTTTATTGCCCATATTACTGCAAGACATTCTTTTTCGCTAGTTGAGTAGTTGATTTCAGCTTTATTCAACTTTCTGCTAGCATATGCCACTGGGCTTAATTCCCCATCCAATGCATCTGATTTCTGTAGTAAAGTTGCACCTAGCCCAATATTACTTGCATCCGTCCTTACTATGAATTCTTGACTTAAGTCAGGTAATTTCAAAATGGGTTTACTTGTGAGCTTTTCCTTCAATTCTTGGTAAGTCATTTCACATTGTGGTGTCCATGTAATGCGATCTGGAAGTCCTTTACGTGTCAATTCAGTTAACGGTGCACATATGGAATTAAAGGTCTTGATATACTTCTGGTAGAAACCACATAATGAGACAAAGGATCTCACGTCCTTCTTGGTTTGTGGTCTCGGGGCTTTCTGTAGTTTCTCTAAATTCTTTGGGTCAGGGGTCATGTTTCCCTGATAAACTGTGTGTCCCAAAAATTCCAATTCTTTACATCCAACGCAACATTTGGTTGGCCGGGCTGTTAAATTTGCCTCCCTAAGTCGATCAAACAGCATGTTCAGAGAGTCAATGTGTTCCTCAAATGTTTCTGTTGCTATAAGGATATCATCCATAAAATTTGTTATACAGGGATTATTCAGAGGATCCAATAATTTTCTCATCATTCTAGAGAAGACACTAGGCGCATTCTTCAATCCAAATGGCAATCTATTAAACTCATAGTGTCCTTCTGAGGTACTAAAAGCTAGGTATGGTCTAACCTCAGGCTTTACTGGAATCTGATAGTATCCTTTACTCAGATCCACTTTTGAGAAATATTTAGCTTTATTTAGTCTGGCAAACAGCTGATTTGTATCCGGCAATGGATCCACCTGTCCTTCTGTAATAGCATTCAGTCTCCTGTAATCTATACAGAGTCTATGTTCTCCAGAGGGCTTCCTTAAAAGTACAACACCGGAACTATACGAAGACTCACTGTGCGAAATAATTCCTTCCTTCAACAGATAGTCTATCTCTTCCTTCAAAGCTTTTTCCTTAGCAAACGGAATCGAATATGGTTTCATACAGACAGGTGTGGAGTCTATTAATTTCATATCATATTCCAATAGGTTTGTATGCCCTGGTCGGTCTGTTAACACCTCTGCATGATTATTTAGAACCTGTTGCACTCTCTCTTTCTGAGTTTTCGTTAAATGTGTACTGATTTTCACCTGTGCTGCTGTCTCACAGGGGTGTAATGGATATTCAAATGATGAAAGTGGTTCCTTTTTCATCTCCATGGCGATGGACAAGGTCAACAAGTGTGTCTCTTCCTGATGTTCTCTTTCCAAATATTTCTTCAGGAGATTCACATGATAGATTTTTTCTTTCCCCTTCTTATCTATCTTATAATTTGTTCTAGACACCTTCTCTAGAACTGTATATGGACCCTGCCATCCAATTTGTAACTTATTCTGACTCCCGGGCAAAAGAAGCAGTACCTTCTCTCCCACAGCCAAATTTCTGTCTTTCGCCTTCCTGTTATAATAGGCAGCATGTTTCTTCCTGGCTTGTTTCAAATTTTCATTGGCAAGTTTCCAGCCAGTTTTTAACCGAGTGGTCAGCTCATTCACATACTGGTATGAAGATGTAATGTTTTCCTCTGCCTTTTCATCAGTCCACGTTCTTAACAAAGCTACATATGGACCTTTAATTGTGTGGACCTATTTGTCCATGCACCGGTATGGTCTCTTCCACTTGAAGCTTTATAGTGATGATTTTTCCTCCCAGAATTATCATTCACAAAACGACCGCTACCAATTTTTTTTCTTGGGGCTGTCTCCCCTCTTAAAATTCTTGATGAGAGATTTCCTCTCTACATCTTCTTCCTCCAGTTTGTTTAAGTCCGATTGAGGGATTGTCGGCTTATCCTGGGGTAAGACATCCTTTTGCACTCTCCGCATAGTGGCCATTGTAAAACAGTTAAGTGAAGCTTGTCCGTGAAAAGGGCTTCCCATTCCATTTGGTCCACTTTATCAAATTTATTTTTCCTTTTATTGTCAGGCCTGATTTTGCCCCATGGCGTGTCCAGGTCCTGATCCATGTTCCCACTTGTGGGTGTTCCCTCATGTGCTATACTACACCTTTCTACAAAGTTCTCAATGTCCCATCTTGCTTTGGGCCAATAATAATTGTGAGCCACCTTTTGAATGATGGTACCTATCTTCTCATGGTCCCCATCTGGTTTCACATGTAGGCTCCTTATTAAGTCTGCCCTATATCTTTTTGGAAGAACCAGCTGTCCGTGACCATGGGATCTAGTTCCGGCCTTCCTATACATCAACTTGTTTTTCATGTAAAAATCTCCCTTGCCTGGAGTTGTATGACAAGTTGACAATTTTCTGAAACAAGGCTTGAGTGTTTTATCTCCAGCCTGTGCCTTCCTCATCTCTTCTGGAGTGGTATCCAACATAATATCCTCCTCCTGTCTTGAGGTCGACCTGACCTGAAGGGTTGCCATATACACAGGTTTCCTTCTGCAACGGTCAGTGTCATGATTGTCCATCTGACAATTCTTACACCACCTTTTTCCTTGGTTGAAAGATTTTCTTTCATCATATTTCCTTTCATCGAATTGTGGGAATTTATTTTTATTGTCATACCGTGGCCTATCAAATTGGTGCTTACCTTTATTTTGATCCTTAGGATCAAATTTATTAAAGTTCTGTGGTGCCCTAAAGTTGTCCACCTGTTTCTTTTTATTACCTGTTACCTCTGCTTGAGCTGCTTGATACCTTTCAGCAACATTTAGCAACTCACCCAGCCTCTCTGCACCTTGTTCCATGAGAAACTTTCTCAGGTCTGGAGCCATGGACTCTCTTAGTTGCTCTATAAGGACCATTTCCTTAAGATCTTGGGTTTTCCCCAGAGAAGTCCATTTCTCCAAGTATGTCTCTATTCGTGCAGAGAACTGGTGATAGGTTTCACCTGACAGTAGTTTAGCATTCCTAAATTTTTTCCTGTAAAACTCTGCATTCTTTTCATACCTTAACAAAAGAGCCTGCTTTAGCATGTCATAATTTTCCTGATCACCTCTGCTCATTTTTGCAAAAACTTCATAAGCTGCCCCACGAAGTCCCTGAGATAACTTTAAGCTCCACCTTTCTCTCCCCAACCCATACGTGGTAGCTAATAGTTCGTACCTATTTATATAGCTCTCAATATCATCGTCTTTCTCAACAAAATGATCTAAATGAAAGTTCATAGCTGAGATTGAGGCTCCTTGAGTAACCGTAGCATCAGAGGCAAAAGGACTGGCACCATTTTCAGGAGCATGGCCTTGAAACTCAAACTCCCTTAGTCGTAACTCATGTTCCCTTTGTAATCTCTTCTCCTCCTTTTCTGCTTCCCTCTCTGCAGCTAATCTCTTCTCTTCTCTTTCTGCAGCTAATCGTTTGTCTTCTCTTTCTGCCTCCAATTTCTTAGCCTCAGCCTCAATCTGCAACCTCTTAGTCTCAGCCTCAGCTTCAATCTGCAACCTCTTAGTCTCAGCCTCAGCTTCAAATTGTAACTTCTTACTTTCCCTGTCAGCCTCTAACTTTCTTTCGGCTTCAAACCTTCTTTCTTCGCGTTCAATAAATTTGTCACATTCCGTAGTAACATAGGCAACCATAACTTGCCCATCTAATCCTAACTCTTTTGCAGTCTGAACCGCAGCAGATCGAAATTTGGCCAGGTCCGCCATTGTCTATCAGGTAACTTAATACAATGTCTAACCAACAATTCAATCTCTAATGGACAAAACAGGCACCGTGAGCTCAACCTTATTTAATTCCACCCAAGGATACCTTTTAATTCTTATATTCCCTGAAGTGAATTATCCCCAATATTTTTAATAGTTAAAGATTCAAAATCCCGAGAGCGAGACCCCAATATATGTGGTGAAGTGGGATGTTATAAATATTTATAGGGGACTTAGTGTACTGACTGAGATCAGCTGTGAAGGTATCTATATCTATTAAAAGTAGTGTATTATAGATAACCTTACTTGCTACCACATATCTCTTTGTCTCAGTCAGAATTATTCTGGAATAGTGTGGTGACTACGTTTTGTGTCTAGGGTATGTGTATGGTGAAGTGTAAGTCACAACAACAGACAGATAAACAATTTAATTTAATCCACTACTCTTGACAACACTGTGACACTCACATACATATAACACTCTACACAGATATCTTAAAAGAGTCACTGATAAACTTTCAAATAACAATATGTATTCATTACTGGCATGAAGGAATATGTGTCCTGATTCAACTACAAGGGAACCAGGAATCACAATCAATTTAAATTACAAGTTATGTACAGAATGTATTTAATATGAATATTGTAGTGACATATATTAGTACAAATGTTCTATGTGTGTCAGTTGTGTAGTAGTAAAATGAGGTAATACTGGTTTTGTTTTGTTCAAGCTCTGTTGGTATTGGTCATCATGACTTCAATAGTTTGTCTTTAGGGACTATTATTGGAGATGTTCACAGTTCCTGATTTTAAGACAAGTAAATTCCCCTCTGAATGGTATTTTTATAAAGTTATTTCAAGATGAGGGGACATAATGTTGAGCTCAGCTGGCCAATTCGCTTATCTGGCGTGATGGCGGCAGGAAAGGACTCCTCTGCTCGAATTCTCCTCTGGGCTCAGGAGACACCTCACTGATAGCTAAAAAGACCAAGGAGTATGCTGTCCGACTCTGGATTCAGCAAATCTCTGACCAGGTGCTGCTCACTACCATCAAGACCACTGTCCCACAATTTCATGGAAATAAACACAGATACGTTGATTAGCAATGAATTCTGGCACAAACTGGCACAAATTCCGTTCTGCCTATGTTCCAGGCTTTTATTTTAGCAAAAATGTGAGCTGGCTTCAACGTACTGTCGCTTTATCAAGCTTATTTGAATTAGTGGTCTCGAACTAACGCTCCCAAGTGTGTATATCAGCGAGACTGGCCAATGAGCCACGTTTCGACAAGTGTTTGAAAAAATGTTATCTTTTCCCGTCTTCCCCAACAACCAAGATAGTATTTATAGCCCGACCAATCGTGGTTAGGCTTTCATTTGTTGCGCTCCAATCAATTTGGAGTTTACATGGTAGGCTATTTATGTAACGTAAGGTTTTTTCAAACACGTTATAAAAAAAATTTTATGAGCAGAAATGATTTTATGCTGTCAGGCACCCCCAATATTTTATTTTGGGTATAATTTATTAATTCCTGGACTATTTGCGTAACGTTTTACATATTATTTGTCAGCAAACCCTAAGGAACCCAAAAATACTAATTTAAAGGAGCTACGTGGCTGCGTTCAAAATATGCAATTTCTTCTATCTCCTGTTTAGAAGATGTGCTGTCTGGGTACTGTTATGTGTTCAAACGTAAACCCATATAATGTTGTCTTTTCTAATAAGAGTCTGTTATGATTTATAAACCTAACTCTGGGAAAGGGTAGTGTATTTTATCACTGTCCGTCTGAAAAAAAATTAGTGCATGTAGACTTACACGCGTGATGGTAGTAATTGTGTATCGCGCGAAGCGGGTTTAGTGTTCGGCTTTCTGCCTCTCCCTTCTCTTTTTATCCCTTTAGTCCATCTGTTCGTTCGTTTTGGTAACGCAGTATAATTAATGTTAGGGTTAATTTAGGTCATTACGCAGTACGTCTCAATGCTTTTCCAAGAAATACAGCACACGTTTCATTGAAGAAGGCGGGTAATAATACAGTAAGCTTTACTATCAACGTGAAAGCGTTACAATTTGCAGACGAAGCAGAAAACAAGGGGGATTTCGAGTACATTCTTTGGGACAGCACTGTCATTTTACCATTGCTCTTCTCTTTATTAATTTTATTTGTTAGGCTTCATATTTACCTAATAATTTATATATGTGGATTAGAATATTTCATGACAATCAGCCAGTATATTTGTGTATTCAATAAATATTTCTGAGGATAAAAAGGGGTAAGCTATATGCTTAAATGAAAGGCATGAGAAAATGCCAGGATTATAAGTAAATGTGATACGGGACTATAACTCCCAAGACATAGAAGTATGCTAAACTAGAATTATATGAACAGTGTTATACCGGGAGGTCTCATTCCCCGAAGTTTATGGAGTGGAAATTATGATGTATGAATATTAAAGATACAGGGACGCTCAAATCCCCCGATGTTGTTGGAAATATAATTGAACAGTTGTTATTCCGGGAGGTATCATTCCCCGAAGATATAGGAATAAAAATAGTAGAATTGTTATACCGGGAAGCGACATACCCCGAAGCTTATGGATTAATGTGGATTTGATTTGTGGATAATTGAAATACTGGGACGCTAAATACCCCGCTGGAAATAGTGATTACTAAATGAGATTATCAAGATATGTGGAAGGGAGAAGTCGAGTGACATGTTTAGAAAGTCGAATCAGATTTAAGTAAGACTGTAAAACAGAGAGGGAGCATACATGCCATGTTCGTAATTGTGACCTTGTTAGTGTGTACTTACTCGTTGCCAAATCGTCCAAGCCCAGTAGTTTATTCAATCTCTCAAGGTTAATTTACACCGTTATTAACTTCATGCAGTACTTGAGATGTTGATATGGAAAGGTGTATACAAGACGGGTGGTTGCCAGAATATTCAACAACATAAACCAAAGCAAGATGAATGAATTCTCACTTCTTCAATAACACAAATAGACCCTAGACAACGAACGAATTCGGGCAATTTCTCCATCCCTTAACACACTGACTCTCAAAATCTCATATAGATCACCAATATCATCTTTCTTAATCTTCAATGAACATTTCTTATTAAGTTTTACCGTATATATATAATTATAAATCGAGTCAGTGGTTCTCAATATGTTTACTTACAAGTGGCATCAACAGCTAAGCGCTTGAAATAATAATCACCACTATTTATCTATTGCCTGCCAGTCTGCAGGATCACACCTTTTCACTTCACTACAACCGCTCCACCAACGGCGTGAAGATATAAATATTCATTACGTATTCTATAGCGTTAACACGCAGAACAATATTTACTTTAAAATGACTTAAGTGCCGCCTGTGATTCACAAGTCACCTTAGCGGATTAAGATCATTGGTTAACAGCTTGAGAACCACTATCTCTATTTCTTACTTTCACTTCAATCCTCGGAGTTATTCTAACTCTGGCTAAGATTATGTAGAAATGCTCTTCTTACTTTTATTATTATTATTAGCTATTCTCTACAAAAACTATCTATTCCAATGTACACATATTTCCTACTTTATCATTTCAAGCGCCGTGATCTGGCTAATCCAGCGTACGGGCGTTTAACAAACTGCCAAAATTGTATTTCTCTTCTCTAAAAATCTCTATCTGAATCTCAAATCTCAAATCAAAAATCTCAAATCCCTAAATTTCTCCCTTGACTGTTCTAACTCTTGTATTTATACTCTCTATTTTTGCTCCCGGCACCTGCTTTTCTCTGTTTCTATGAAAAGTGTCAGGATTCCCTGATTCTGTCATCCTTGCTGACAGAACTAAATGCTGACTTCAGTCTGTTTTATCTTTCCAATGACTCTTTCTCACGTCCCAGATATGCGACACAAATGCACTTCTACAAATATTCTCATTAAAAACAAATACCAGACTGTCAATAATTCATATGCAATGTCGCTTTCCCACGATCAGGTGTTCATTACTAAAAAATAACATCAAATTAATTTTCCTAAATACAACTTATCTCTATTTACATTGCATTCCTTTCTCTTATTAATAAATAAGCTGTCCGTCCAAATTATATTACTTTGTCTTTGATTTTTGGTGTTTTTGTCATAATTGTCGTTTTCATGTCCACTGTTTATAGTAACGTCCAAGAGATGTCTTCTGTTTATAGTAACGTCTCATAAATTCAACAAAGTCACTTTCCAAATACAGTACATTGTTTTGTTTTTGTTTCTTTTGGGCTTTTAATTCTAGAATGACCTTCACTAGTGTGAAAACCACGGTATCAAACTTAAACACATGTCACTCGAATTTTCAACAACAATACAAAATGACCTGCACTAAACGCCGACTATATTACCAGTGCGGCTTTGTTTAGTCTAACCAAATTACTTTGATTGACAGTTCACGATCTCCAGGTCAACTGGGGTGAGGCTGACCTTTAGTTTCAGTTTTGCAACTATTAGACTGTGAGAAATAATTACTGGATGTTCTTGCTATACGTTAAGTTAGCATTACATTGTATTACGTTATCCTTTATATTATCGGGAGCCGCGGTAGCATAGTGGTTAGTGCACTGGCTTCCTAGCTCAGTGGTCTATGGTTCGATCCCCAGATAAGGTGGGATTTTTTTTTTAGGCCGCAAACGGCTCCTGGGTTTACCCAGCCCCAATTGGGTACCAGAGCAACTCTGGGAAGGTTAAGGCGGCCGGCGTGATGCTGACCACATAAACCCCTAGTGTACCGATGGTCAAGAAAATATGGGCCTAACACCACATTCCCAATATGCCTCAATGGGCGTGTAACGGGATCCTTTACCCTTTTTTATATTATCCGAAAACAATGCTCCAGACGGAGCATACGCCCTGTTGTATTTTTCACCATTTCCTTATTATTTGTTAATGTTTTACTTTGTAACTGAGATGTTTGTTTATGCATCTGAGCATTGCAGGGTCACATATAGTAACTCAGATGTTTGTTTATGCAACTGAGCATTGCACGGTCACATATAGTAACTCAGATGTTTGTTTATGCATCTTGACGCATTGCAACGAAGTCATCTGAGCATTGCATGGTCACATGAGCATCTGTCGCACATATAGTAAAGGAGATGTTTGTTTATGCATCTGAGCATTGCACGGTCACATATAGTAACTCAGATGTTTGTTTATGCATCTGAGCATTGCACGGTCACATATAGTAACTCAGATGTTTCTTTATGCATCTGAGCATTTGTCGTAGATTTTCGATAGGAGAATTAAGACTAGGTTTGGTCCCTTCTGAATAGGTTTGAATAGGTGATAGACTCAGTGAGAGTTAGTGAAAGGTAATAGAATTTCCACACACGTGAGAGGATAGATTTTGATATAGTGGCTGTCTCTGAAAGCGAAAAGAATTCTTCTCTCTCTCACCTATCTTCTACAACAGTTGTTACAGCGTCAGACAGACTACACCAATATACATATTACGTATATTTCTATCACTCACAGGCACGCACATACACGTGACGACAGGTAAACACACAGACGTGGGAAAACTATAACAATGATATATATATTATCTAGAACGAGCTGACCAAACACTATTATTAAGTTCAAGAGCGATTTTAATATCAGGGAAAAATCGGCTCACAACATCAAAGAAAGTACATCAAGGAGAATACATATACACATAGTCATAAAAATTCAAGGAAATGTTGCAAGGATGATAGCCCCGTTATAGTGTTAACTCTAGGTTTAGCCCGGCCCCGTTAAGAGAACAGATGATGGCGCCCGAGTCACAGATACATAGGGTTTGAGTCTAAGAGTTTTCTATGTTTTATCTCGTAATTATATGCACAGAGTTTGAAAAAAAATCTGATTTAACCTAAGACAAAAACACAAGAACTCTAGCCTTAGCAACAAATTATGCAGATTGAAAAAAACAAATAGGACAGCAACAGGGTGTCAAAGATATAATAGTGAAAATATCACTCAAACCAGCGTACACTCATTCATTCCGCCATGGCCTCTCATACTTGTACTCACGACTTTGCTCGCTGCCTCTTGGAACACACTGATTTTAGATTTTCACACAGACTCAAAAAAATGCAGTCTTCTGCCAAGAAGTCCCCAGTTCCAAAAGACGTATTTAACTCGGAGTCTCCGGGAACGACTACTTGGGTGTGCAAATTTGTTCAAATGTCTGATTAAGTCACCTAACAATTATTCCAGGCGCGGGAGTTAGCAGAGCACAGTGTCAATAGCGTAGGTTTCTAGAAATGATGAATGTCAGGTCGGTGCCTTCCCTCAGTATAGGATTCACTTTAGTCACACCACAGATTTGTCCACAAGAATATATATATATAGTCGGGAAATGTTAGTTAATACTTGAAGTATTTCGCGCCACCAGGCAGAAAGATTACGTAGAGTTTTTTTTCTAGAAGAAATTAAGATCTGGCTCCAAGGTCCAGTATTTATCATTACAGTCTTTGAAAACCCGTTATTGGGAGATAGTATTTCTGGCTAACTCGGGTTGCATATGCACTGTTTAGACCAGTGGTACTTAAGAAACCCACGTGGTTCAAAATAAGGACTGTCTATTTCTTCACAAGTATGGAAACTACTACTAGGTGCTGGTAAAGTTAGGGTCACCCCAAAACTTTCACTGTGTGGAGGAAAAATAATACATATAATATAATAAACAGAATCTGTACTGGTTATAACTTACATTTAAACTTGCAAGCAGAGAGCTTTGCTTATCATTTAAACTTCCCGTGACGTAAGTTATATTTAAAAATCAGCAATCCTCATGAATTAAGAACACGTGCGTATTCCGTCACCATTCATGAGGCTCGATTCTAGAGTTTATACGTTAGTTTAGAAAAATACACTCGTCTGAGTATTAGCAGTTAAATTAAATTCATAAATAGCTACAATTGCCGTTATAAGCTAGAAATTTTAATTTTATTCTGCTTTCCACTGAATGCTTCCCTAGAAAATATAATAGCCTACCACTTTATTTCTCTTCTGCGCTAAAGAAATAGATTAAAAATGAATTAAGCGATTTAACACTTTAACACTCACAAAATCTATATATCTATCATATTAATTACCTCAACCACAGAATTACAGGTAGTCGCACAACTTAAGAATAAAATTGCTGAAAATATTTCTGGAAGTCTAGAAGTTCGACAAATTGCCGAAACAAACTGAGATCTTCGCTAACAGCTATTCTGTTTACGAGCAACCTATCTACTGTGAGTCTATGAGCGAGAATGAAATTAAAGTTTCAAACTTGGCCAATATCTAAAAATCAGACAAAGGGCCCAAACTTTATTTCGCCAAGCGAAATTATCTCCCCTACTCCCAACATTTACGTCCGCTTAACGCGTGTCGTAACTGTCACCTACTGACCACGATGTACGCGTGTCAGTTTCAAATCCCAGACAGCCTGACTCCAATGCAGGGCAGTTTTCACACTACAGCTGACCATGGCCCACCGTGAGCGCCGTGTCAGTTTGGGATTTTCCAGACAAATGTCTGGATACTGACCGGTGCAGATGTAAAGTATCACACCTCACCGGGACTTATGCCGAGAAGAAGCTCGCGCGCTCGGTGAGAATGTAGACGATTTGCTACGTCCTATGTTCAGCGAACCGACTTATCACGCCTTCTGACGCCCTGCAGCCCTGACATCTACGTAATATCGTCCTAGCGCGATTCTCAGTTTTAGAGAAAGGAAAACAGGTAAAGTTTGCGAATTATATGAAAATAATAATATCAAAACGAATGGATGAAAAATATACAGGAAAAAGGAAATACAGAGATAAAAAAGAGAGAATTTTGGTGAAAGAATAGGAAGAAGATGTACGAAATTAAATGAATATAAACCCTACGTGACAGAGCCTCCCCCCTTTAAGATATGGAAGCACTCCATGTCTACGTTATGGAGTTTAATTTCCTATAACCGTAGCTTCGGGGTGTCTGTCTTCTTCCCTCTCCTCTTCCCCCTCCATCTCTGTCCAATTCCTACTCAAGTCCACTCCTCAAAGTTTCCTTCCCCTGGAATGTCTCATATGCGCGCTTGAAAGAGCGTCGCCGCTTCTGACATTTTTGAAAGATTTCCTGTGATAGCGGTGGAATATCCCTGCCACTATCGTCATCTTCGTCAGTTTTGGCGATCGTCAGGAGATGGTCGGAGGTTGGCACTGGTTTTTCCAAGTATCTCTTTAAGAGATTTAAATGGAAAACCTTCTCCTTTCCTTCAATAGAGATCTGGTAGTTAGCCTTAGAAATCTTTTTTCAGGACGGTAAACGGCCCTTGCCATCCGATCTTCAGTTGGTTGTTCTCGGTAGGGAGCAACACCAAAACTTTCTCTCCTGCTTCCAGTTCTCTCTCTTCCGCGACTTTCCTGTATCGGTTAGCGTGCTTGGTGCGTGCTCGCTTAAAGTTAGTCGTTGCTAGGTCCCACCCTAGTTTCAACCGTTCCTTTAAAACCGACACATATTTACTGGCTGAGACAACTGTCTCATCAGCCTTCTCGTCTGTCAGAGACTGAAGTAAGGCTTCAAGCGGGCCCTTAATGGGTTTGCCGAATAAGAGTGTAGCTGGCGGAAATCCTGTGGAAGTATGAGGAGATTCTCTGGAGCCAAATAATGCTGCAGGAATACAGAGATCCCAATCTTCAGGTTTCACTTGTGCCAGCTTACTTAGCATCATGGTGAGGTTTTTCGCAGGCCCGGCCCATCTTATTCGGTTAGCCAAAGTGAGTTGAAGGTTTGCTTAACTCATGTTAGCACAAATAATAGCTGGTTCCGCCACGACCTCTAAATTTTCCCAGCTCAATGGAGTCCCCAATCGTTCGAAACGGACAAACATATGTTCCAGCTTACTTAAGCAATGAAGCTGGAGAATGTATTGGGTGGGTTCCTCATCAGGGGACCCTCACGAGGGCTCTGCACGATCCTGTCAAATACCATAATCCAAGTGCAGGCCGGTGATCGTTTGATCCGGGTAATGAATCCAGGCTTTACCGTGGCATCACCAACTTTGGCTAGATAGGGAAAGGCTAAAAAAACCGGGTTTTCTAAATAGCGCCAAATATCGAATGTCCAGGGTTCTGCCGATCATGCAGGGATTACAGGAATCCCATTTCGCATGTAGCTCTCAGTCTTCAGGGCTTATTCTTTGTAGCGATAATTACAGCTTGGGGGCATCAAGATGTCTGCAATGGTTTTTCAGCGGTTGATAGCTTCTGCCCATTAGGGCAATGGTGGGATTCCACGTTCTCGAAGACCTCACAATTCAGGATGAAACCTGTTTTCAATTGGCTTTGTCCTGGGATGGTCCTTGTTCGAAAAGGCCCTAAAATCCTCGATCAATTCAAACCCGTTCGGAATTGTACCCAGCCTGGCTGAGGCATTTTTCAAGCCGTGTTAATCAGTACGGAAAAGCTTCTGCGGACAGGGCCCTCTTTCACCGTGGATGCGTTTTGCTTTTTGGCACTAGCGCATTGGTTAGCGGGATTTAGGCCCACCCAGGCAAAGTGATTGATATGAAAAGGTTCAAAAACCTGTTCTTAGTTCCTTTCGAAAGTTCAGGCCCTAAAATGTCGATCACAACCCGTTCTGATATTGTTCAAGTTGTTCCCACAATTAATAATGGAAAATTTTCACCCCATGTTTAATGGGATATCTGGGTTTTTTATTTTTTTTGTGTGGTTTCACAGTTAGCACTGGGCACAAAGATTTTGACATAAATTGATGTCCATCAGTATTTACTCACTCCTTATCGCCCCAAACTAATGAGGGTTATACGTTGAGTTTGTGGCGTTCTGTCCCATATGTCCGCTTTTCCTTGGGAAGAGAGTTTTCTAGGATTTGGCTTCTGTACTGTTTCGGTACTAGGAGCTGGTTGTAACCTTGGTCAGGCTTGCCCGTTCTCCGATAAAGTACGCCAATCCTCAGAAAAAAAAAAAAAATGTCCCCCGTGCTGTTTTGGGTTTCCTTCGCCATGGGCAGTTTCCAACCTACAAAAGCAGGGTGCCAAAGTAGGAATCCTTTATGTTGCGCTTACTCCTTTTAAAGGTTTAAGTTCCATAGGTAACAAATTTTTGGCGCAGGCTCCCGTTCCTTCTTGGTTTGCCCCCCCCCCCCACTTTGTAAGTTACTGCCTAAGCCGAAACAATCTGCGTTTAGCTTCTTCCGGTTTTCCCCAATACACACGGATCATCCCCCCCGTCCAAGTATGAATCTGGGTACAGATGGGAATCAATCCATTCCATAACAGCTTCGTTTTGAGTCACACCCTCTGACAAAGGTCGATAATAGGTAGGAACCATACTGCGATGGCAGCAGATAAGCGCCTGAAGGTGCATCCACTCCTTACTCTTTGTGTGCACGAACTCCACAAAGTTGGACGGTCATCCTACAGCTCCATCTTGAGACCGGGTTATCTGACCAGCTTATCTGCGCAACAATGCAATCATAACAGAAAAAGCGTCGCCCCCCCAAGTTGGTCAAATAAACGAGCAACAGAAGTATTTGAGAACCCGTTTCAACAGAACTAGTAAAGACGATGTCACCTTCGCGTTGAGGGTCCTATCCACCAACAGGGAATCACAGGTCAATTAATTCCGACCCGCCATTGCGAGACTGTCAATCAGCATCCGATGCGTTTCGGCTTCGAGTGATCTGCTCGGTCTGATCATATATGAACCCCGTACATCAGTGTTGCGATTGTGTTACTCCCTTATGGGCCACCTGAGTGTCCTTTCTGGCATTCGAACTGCATGTAGGGTGAATCGTTGATACAGGACTGTTTGGAGGTTTTTTGAGGTACCAGTTCTGGTAGACCTGGTTGGATATTTTTGTAATATAGAATGGCGTTTTTTCTTGTAGGTCCAAGTATTGCCACAATAGTTATAAAGAAAAGAAGCCTAAGAATATCGGCTCAAGGTTATGTTTTTTCGTAAATGCTGGCTCTAACCGAGTTTCCGGCTTTGAGGCCGGGATAGAATACAGCCCGTCCCAGCGCATTTTGGTAGGACGCACTCAGGGGGGAGCTTCTCTGTCCAAGATGTTCTTCTCAGAGGCTTTTACTGCAACCCTGCCTGACAGCGAGCTAAAATCTCCGGTTAATCCGCAAGACCAATGTGGGTTTATTTTGTTCGA
>JAMPIV010008327.1:0-102819 GCA_024509875.1 Oreohelix idahoensis | reverse complement strand
ATGAGGATTCACATGTATGCATAAAATGTCCCAAGTTGTTATACGTTATGTCGAATGGGGTATCTCTACGCTGAGGACGTTCTGATGAATACTGTTGTCGTACGGAGAACGCTGACGAGATATCTATGTATATTCCTTCACTGTTTGAGTATATCTCTGTAGTGTTGATCAACAGTTAATAGCTGTCATATGAACAAAAGGTCTGTTGTCTAATCTCCCGACGGTACTGGTCAGACTGGATATCTTCACGAAATGTTAGTGATATGTAGACTCATAATCTTGCGTATGTAGTCGTGATTCATATACTTTCGAGTCTGCTTCATAAAATGCGCTTAAGAGTGTGTTGCACGTGGTATAAATATGCGATTCCTCTTTTGAGCTCTTTTGCTTGACTTCAGATAATAATGATCTTTCGAGTGATTAGAGTTTATGATGACTCTGTATTGAACTTGTGATAACGATGTATTGAACTTGTGAGCAAGCAGTATATGGTGACGAAAAATGCTGCGTCCACCTTATGACTTGTGGGTGAGACAATATTCCTTTTTAATTGAGGAATGAAAGATGTCCTATGGCGAATTCTGCTAGCCAAATGTCCGTTTTTGATAACTTATTTCTGGTTAGACGTCAGACACGTTGCGTGTAGACTCAAACTTCTGATGAACTGAAGACACACAAGTCTTCATAAGTTTTTCACATTTAACATCACTGGTTGACTTGCATTTAAACTACTGCTCATTATTCATCTCTCTCTCTCTGAGTTCAATTCTAATGATGTTAAATATCTTGTGCATGAGAGTGTGTGCGCATGGGAGACTGTGATGATGACGATAAAGGTGAAATATGAACTATTAATTACCTCCTATCATCTTCTAGGAAAATCTTCTGATTTTATTAATCAGTTATGCCAAGAATTATTTGAAACTTTATCTTTCGCACCTTTTAGCTGTGAGGTTAAAATAAACAAAAATAAGAAAATGTATTAATAAGTATAAGATCTACTAACCTTCTTTTCCCTTCGCAAAATCCTTTAAGAACACAATTAATCACAGAACTGAATTATCATCCACTCTGAATAAACACGTGTATTAGGCTATGCGTTTTGGGGTTTAATCTCTTCCTCACAAGGTAAAACCTGGACTCCTTCACTCTAGTAGATTATGCGGTATTATATATTTCTGGAAGTCACCTGGCCAAGCTGGGCGTCCAATGTGGTAAACCAACGCTTGTCTGAACCGCGGCCGACCCAAGATAACACCATTACAGCATGAGACGTTTTCCCCTGGCCAATCTGGGCGTCCAATGTGGTGTCACAGAAATTACAGCATGCCCAGATGTGTTTTTACCAGATTTATCACGATGCAATGTGGGCTTCAAACGATAATGTCAGGCATGTGGACTCAATCAAAGGATTTTTATTTCCCCCGATGAAAGAACAAATGTGGTTCTCTAGATACCGGTCGCGAGTAATCACAACGATGAAATAGCAAATATGGATCGCAAATGTTGCATGAAAGAGCAAATGTCGGAGAAAATACAATACGAAAGATGTAGGAAAAGATAGAGCAATAAGGCCTTCGCGCTCGTTTATCACAGTCTAGTAAATGATAGAAGACTAAGAACAGTAAGTACAGGACTTGCGAGTGCCTGAAAACATACCTTTATGTTTGTCTAATATTTATCAACTTGAAAATCCCTAGGGCCGGATCTGTCTGTGAGAGCGGTTGTCCTGTTCTTCTTTTGTATCTTTAGAGACACCTGGCATACATGAAGAGTAAAATATATAGGGTGTCCATAAAAGATTGTACCCTTTTGAACAAATTTATTCTTGGCCCCCATGACGTGGTATGAGGATGCTTTCTATCACAAAAGTAAGATAACCTTTGCAAGTTTTTAAGCATACCTTACAAAGACTCAAAAAGTGCGCATGCGCAGCGGGTATTTCAAGTGAAACTTTCGCAGTTGGGTTGCAACCGGTAATTGTTACATGTCTCTCAACACACTGGTCAAGTAGGTGGGAAAAAAAATAGGTACTGACACTAATCTGTGGGTACTTTAGAAAAAAACAAAAACGCTCAATTAGATTTTCTTTTAATTGTTTAAAATAATTAGAACATATATTTGACAAACAAAATGAAGAATGTTTTCCATACAAACCTGATAGTCGTAATGTGATACTTGGGCTTGATGCTTTTGAGTAATTTCTTGGATATTTGGGCGTATTTGAGATAAGCAAACTCTTATTTCATCTTCAACACAGAGAAGTCATTCCCTTTGTTGCATTTAATGCTTGTAAGTGTTGAATATCCCAACTCACATAAATATGACGTGGAAAACTGCATTAAAATAATTAAAGCTTGTTTTGCAATAACGGAATACTCGCCCTTAACAGAAATCCAGAATGCGTCCAGGGGTATTTCAGAGTGTTTCATTTTAAGTGATCATTTGAAATAGAAGCTAACTGTTCTATTATTGTAAAATCCAAGTCAGATAAAACAGGCAAAAATGGATTTCTTACCCAGTCGAATATCTCTTTAGTCAACGATGGAAAGTAATTTTGGATATTTTGCTCCAATCCAAGGGAGAGGATGGCAAATTGGGGATAGGAATATATATTCCAATATGGAAAATGGCAAAAGAATATAGTATCACGGAAAATACATCCATTTTCACTGCAGAGATGGTGGCAATACTAATAGCACTAGAAATATTCTCTAACAACCCTCCCAAAAAAACTAACAGTTTTAACTGACTCTCTTTCAACAACTCAAGCACTTAGAAACTTACGAGAATGTAGTAGACCTGATTGTTACGTCCATTTTCGCACAACCATTTATGATGCGAGACCTAACAGATTACCAGATGCCAAAATCTAACTTTGTTAGACGTACTTAGGTACGCATCTATGTATGTGATAATAACTTAAATTTATTATGCACCAAAGTGCACAAATTTGGTGCGATATATTCGTTGGTTGCCTAAGAGCGCCGATGACGTCAGAGACACGTCAGAGAGAAGAAGAGACAAGATGCCGGTTTTACCAGACAGACGTTATGCTGGTCTTTGAGTCCCATGTTGCGGGAATAGTTGATTGTGATTATAGATATTTGCTACCTTCCATGGGCGAAGCGTTAGCCACAGCCAAGTTCGATTCATACTCTTCAGTATCTCCATGTGATACTCGATGTAAGTTGCGTATTTTACGCTGTACAACCCAATGCCTAGAATCCGGCTTTTGGCTGGGATCATGTGTCTACACACAGGGACCGGTACAGTGACATTCATGTGTCATTAGGTCTCTTGTGTGAGAACACAGAAGATCATAACAGTGACACAGTTTGTCATTGGGTCATCTTGTGTTAGAACATGTGGT
Source organism: Oreohelix idahoensis (assembly GCA_024509875.1). Classification (NCBI taxonomy): domain Eukaryota; kingdom Metazoa; phylum Mollusca; class Gastropoda; order Stylommatophora; family Oreohelicidae; genus Oreohelix; species Oreohelix idahoensis. The sequence continues at coordinate 99,446 of JAMPIV010008327.1, read as the reverse complement.
CTTGACCAGGGCCGGGTTTGGGCGGGGAAAATGCGACCTCATGCGAGGAAAAAATATGCGACCTCAAGCGAGGAAAAAAAAAAAAAAAAAAAAAAAAAAGAAAGATACTCGATGTAAGTACTTTACAAGATTCTGACAGGGCTTCAGTAAGGCATCATGACCTACTGCTAGTGAGTTCAGAATTCCTTTTGCGAAGTAATCTTGAAGTCGATAATTTTATGAAGTCAAGATAAGACGTCCGGCCAAAAATTACACATAAGTATCTTTGATAAAAGATCGGATATGGAAAAGAAGTGAATAATCTTCACCTCAATACTTTGCCGTTTGCGGGTTGCCTAACGGTCATTGAGGTCAGTCAAGTTTGACATTGAAATTTAACTACATGCAAAATTCGTATTACCATGCCTGATGTTCCAGTATGTCTTCATGATGATGTCGTCTACGTTTCGTCTAATAAACCTGTTATATAAACTGTCAGTCAAGCCCTGAATTCAGCGTCTATCAATTACACCTGAATGTTGGTTTACACAATGACAATGATTTCAATATTCTCACAGCCCATAGACTTGTCATCATTAATGTCACCATATTAGTCGGCCACCTGTAAGCCCAACCAAACTGACAGCATTCCTAGTCAGTAGACTGATGAACTATTAGTAATAGACATAACCAATATTCACAAGAAATAACTGACGTATCGACGAAAGGTCAAATATACAGAAGGAAACAGCGTATCATCCTAGTGGCCAAAAAACGATACTACACTGATATAGCAAAGGAGATATTTCTGGCTACAACATACTTATATTCCAGAGGATGTTCAGTCTTAATTGCTTGGATCTCTTCACGTTGGCATAGAGGGAAATGAAAAGGCAGATAAAGAAGCCAAGAAAGGTAGATCTGATAAAAATCTAATAAATGTAGGGATGAGTAAATCAGAGATTAAGAGCTTAATTAAAGATTTAATAACAGATGAATGGAAAGCAGAGTGGGATAAAAATCTGAAAGGAAGACATGCATATAAGATGTTCAAGGCTCCAACAAGAAAATGACAGATATTTAGGGAATTGAAAATTCCCAGTAATAAGAAACTTTTCAGACTACAGCTGGGAAAAGGCTATTTCAGAATAGAAGAACCTTACTGTACAGGATGTCTCCAAGACAATAATATAGAACATTTCTTGTTAAAATGTAAGAGGTATGAACAAATGAGAATACAAATATTAGATTATTTGCAGGCATCAAACTTACCTATAAATATAGAAGAGAATAGACAGACCTAGGGAACTGCATAATACAGTCAAACAATATTTAACATGAAAAAGGGTTAATATATAGTGGTTGGGAATGTGAAGGTCTGATGTTGTTCTTACAATGCATATGCCTTTAAACAGATGAAAGTCAATTAAATATCTGTTAAAGTCAGTTATATAACTGGAACCACCATGCCTTTACACCCATCCACTTTAATATTATTCTTGTTCAGAGATTCTTCTTGATTTTGTTCGTTTTTTTGTTTGTATTTTCTTAAAAACATATAGGCCTAGGCATAATTGGTAGTTGTGATTTTCCCTGTTTACAATGATTTGACAAGTGTGATGCCACTTTCTCATATCGGCAGTTGTTCATATTATTTAGAATTGAAAACAATATATATCCTAATTATAACCCATCAGAGGTTGAACGGGATATTTTTCTTCATTAATTTAAAAAAAAAAAAATCATGATCGTATGTTTCTGTAGTACCTATGTGTAATTCTTGTCTTTGTCACCTGTTTGTAACTGGGTGACGAAGGGTAAAACCCGAAACGTCCCGTGTTTCCTGTTAACTTGTAAAACTGATTTCATACCATTTTATTTTTTAATTTATGTATTTGTAATAAGTCTTTCATTTCAGGGTAATTTCCTATTACTCGTGGGTTTTTGCTCCGCAGTGAATATGTGTAGTTATGCCTTGTTTCGTAGCAGTTAGGGTTAGGATTAACACTAACCCTAAACCTAACTGCTACGAAAGAACACATATTCACTGCGAAGCAAAAACCTACGAGGAATAGGAAATTACCCATTTGTTCGTGCTAGACCTCTGTCGGTGAAGCATTATTTTTGTAATGCTTAGCTGGCAGAGTGGATAGTGACGATTCGCTTCCGTGACTAGGCGGTGGGTGCCGTTCGGAAGGTCCTGGTTCGATCCCGGTAAGCCTATCACTTTTGTTGTTTTTCTTTTGTCTGGTCTTCTACTTCTTTATTTTCCCACTGAGTGCCTGATCATACCTTTGTGTGTTGTTTGTTTATTTATTTACTGGTACTATGCTTCGTCCATGGCCATTGAACACGTTGTGTTGCGTTTATGTAATATCATGAAATTTTGAAGTATTTTTGTGTGTATTTATTTAACATATAAGCACAATTGTGATTGTCCCTATTTACAATGATTTGACAAATGTGATGCCACTTTCTCATATTGGCAGTAGTTCATATTATTTGGAATTGAAAACAATATACAGTCATGCGCCGCATAACGTCCGTTCGGACAACGTCTGACCGCATAAACGTCCGTGGTCCCATAATGTTATAATAGAGTTCAGAAATCCCGATCGGAGAACAGGACGTAACCAGACGTAGCGAAAGCAACAGCTTCCCGTACGCAACACGTATATCTCATGACTCTTGTATACAGTACAAAGCGATTGTGATGCCAGGCGTATAATGGTACAGTACATATATAACCTATAATACAGTACATATGTCTTGATAGTCATAATAAACGCCTATGTTACTGGCCTATGTATGTACTGTACTGTACTTACTATCGTTATTTTAATGTGAACTTTCGAAAATACATTACCGTGAAGTGCATCATGGCTCCCAAACACAGCAAAACCAGTTCTAGTGATAACAGCAGCAAGAGACAAAGGAAAAGTATCGATTTGGAAGTGAAACAAAAGGTAATTAAACATCACGAAGGTGGAAAACCAGTGAATGCTATAGCTCGTGATTTGGGCATGTCGCACTCGACAGTCACGACACGACGATCCTTAAGAACAAAGAAAAAATATTAGCCTATGTACAGTACCGTATACAGTATTTTACATTATTTTTCTACTTAACCCATATACTGTACTGTACACTATTACCTTGCCAGATACAGTACATTAGCTGAAATACAGTACTGAATGTGTACAGTATCTTGGCTATTTAGTCAGTGCAGGTACACTACAGTATCCCATAAAACTTTGCTTAGTATAAAGTATGGTGTTCGCACAACGTCCAAATCGCATAACGTCCTATTTCACAGAACGTATCGTGGACGTTAAGCGGCGCATGACTGTATATCCTAATTATAACCCATCAGAGGTTGAACGCGATATTTTTCTTCATTAATTAAAAAAAAATGAAGTATAATTATCTTTGTTCAAAGCAGTTAATAGCTCCAATTATTATTGAATGAATTCAAGCTGTAAAATCAGTTTTATATTACATGATCACTAAAAATATACTTCACATAGAAAACTATGTTATGAATATTAAGATTTGCCCTAAGTATGTAGAATATTTTTTTTTTACACTATTTAGTTTAAACTCTCCGACACAATAACGGCACTGGAATGTGTGCAATGTTTTGAAGAGTTATTTTCCTGCCACTTGACAAGGGATATAATTTTTCCTTTGCTTTTCTTGCAAAGGTAAACAACCGGACAAACACAGATTTCTATTAATTTATACATTTCATACACTTTTTCACTTGTTCTTATAAAATGTAATAAACACGCGAGTGTTTGTATTGAGATTTGTTTTTATTTATCGTAGCACAGCTTGTACAATAACAACACACCCAAACTACTAGAAGCAAACAAATATATTGGCGGCGGGAAAAATATAAAAGGTGAACTGAAATTACCGAATATATTTTGTAATGACAGAAAAGAATCTATATATACTCATTTATATTGCAACTATATGTTGTAAATACTAATATGAGGCTGGCTACCTCATTATATAAAACAAATTGCCACAGAAACCATATCTTCAACAGCATGTGACTGCTTGATGCAGACTTCCTGCAAGAGGACCAGCTGAATTGGTGGTTCCATGCTCCATAAGGAGCGCAAAGGTGAATATGAATAATGATTATGAAATAATGCTTTCATAACGTCGTACATTTACACAGGTCATGTAGACACAGGTGCATACTGGAGATCCTGGTATGACGCCCCCGAGTTCGAGTCAGACGTCGAGGCTCTGTTTGATCAACTCCGGCCCTTGTATGAGCAGCTGCATGCATTTGCTAGACGTCGACTCAAGGAGATATACGGAAAAGACAAGTTTCCATCAACAGGACACATACCTGCTCATCTCCTAGGTAACTTTAAAGTAATTAGACAAGCTTCCATCAACAGAACACATACCTGGGCATCACAGAAAAGTAATATCTATCACAAGTTTCCATCACCAGGACATATACCTGCTCATCTCTTAAGCAACTTTAAAGTAATATCAGAAACACTACTTGTCTTGAGAAAAATATAATAACACATAACTTGCTAGCATGCAAGAAATATGAACAGCAAAGACAACCACTCGGAGAACAATTGAAAACACAAAACTCGCCACCACTATCGCTAGAAACTGTGCTAAACATTAACCTGCCCAGGGAACTACACAACACAGTAAAATTTATATTACCAAAACAAGAATATATATATATATATATATATATATATATATATATATATATATATATATATATATATATACACACACACACACACACACACATACATTCATACACACATACATAATATATATATATATATATATATATATATATATATATATATATATATATATATATATATATATATATATATATATATATATATATATATATATATATATATATATATATATATATATATATATATATATACTGAAGCACATTAAAAACGCACCACTATTATATATACTGATGCCGAGAAGCTGGCAAAAAAAAAGTGTGGGAATGGATTTTCCCCGTGTTTGCCATGCGGTAGAGAGCGAATGGCTGCTGGAATGGAAAGTGCAAGATTCAACCCATGGGTGTGTGTACAGACTACATGAAAACGATGAAAGTTACACGTGCAACACGATTCTCAACAGCTATGACCCTGAAAATGTGTACGCGTTGTGGCAGTATACTCGGTATAAAAAGGCCGTTGAGACAAAACACCCAGTACATGTGCTTGAAATGCCACGACTATCTGAAAACGACCGCCAACGAGCCATTGGTATGTTGGAGACCGGAATGAGCTCGCGGGCCATTGCCAGAAGGATGAATTGCCACCACAGCACTATTGTACGTCTCAATGAACGTTACGGAACCACTGGCAGTGCCCGGGATATACTTCGGAGTGGCCAACCACGAGTTACTACCCCTGCGCAAGATCGTCACATTGTGCTGAGTCACCTAAGGAATTGACTCTCCCGGCAAGTCAAACAGCAAGAGCAATAGTGGGTAGACATGGGCAAGTCTCTCGAATGACAGTCATACGACGACTCAGAGATACAGGCCTTACTGCAAGACGACCTTATGTTGGGCCAAACTTGACTCACAGACATCGTTAGCAGCGCCTGCAATGGGCAGAGCAACATATCAGATGGACTAGACTGCAGTTGAATGCTGTCCTATTCACAGACGAGAACAGATTCATCATATCCTTTGCAGATGGACGTATGCGGATTTAGCGACGGTGTGAAGAGCGCTTTGCAGATTGCTGTGTCAACCGATTTCGAGGTGGCAGTATTCACATTTGGGGAGGATTCAGTTTTCACCATCGCTTGCCTCTTCACGTCTTCCGTGGAAATGTTAATGCTGTGACATATCGAGATGAGGTTCTGGATGCACTGGTTGCTCCTGCGTTCACAATTTATCCAGACTTGCAGCTTCTCCAGCAGGATAACGTAAACTTGTACACACTTATATTTACATTTCACACTCTGTTCCTGGATTATACAGGTGGTGCGTTTTTAATGTGCTTCAGTATATATATATATATATATATATATATATATATATATATATATATATATATATATATATATACATACATATATATATATATATATATATATATATATATATATATATATATATATATATATATACACATACATATATATATATATATATATATATATATATATATACACATATATACACATATATACACATATATATATATATATATTTATATATATATATATATATATATATATATATATATATATATATATATATATATATATATATATATATATATATATATATATATATATATATATATATATATATATATATATATATATATAAACAACACAATAATACTATATTTATTGAAGAACACTGTATACCCAAATGTATAACCTACACAGAGTTGAACCAGGTATTACATTACTGAATAAACGCTAGTTTTCTTATGCATGGACCATAAAACCAACCTTCTTAAACAGGAAACGTGCATGCTCATTTCTTAGGTAACATCTAAGCCATCAGCAAGTCACAAACCTGCTAATTTCTTAGGTAACATCTGAGCCATCACCAAGTCATTTACCTGCTAATTTCTTAGGGATCCCATAACACGCCCATTGAGGCATATTGGGAATATGGTGTTAGGTCCATATTTTCTTGACCATCGACACACTATGGGTGATGTGGTCAGCGGGCTAATTTCTTAGGTAACTTCATTTATCTAAAATTCATCATATTGTTCACAAATTTATATTTTATTTGTTAACGACATGATGAATTAATGTTTAATGATAACTGGCCATTCACTTTTATTCTATGCAATTGAATACATGGAACATTTATTTTCTGTCTTTTTCTTTCTTTTCTTTTTAAGTGTATTTGGATAATAAACAGGGAACCCTAAAACTTGTTTTGCCCTGTACGTAATGAACAACAAACTAATGAAAGAGATCACAGTGAGACAATGAGAACATTTCAGACATATCAAAAGATATATTTTATTGAAAACAAACAAAGTGTATAAATTACAAGGGCTCTTAAAAAAAAAAGTAAGAAAATGTATTAAAGAAAACTCTAATATACCAGAACAGGAATTCATATGGTATTGTTAAAGTGCTTTTTTAAGAAATATACATTTTGAAAGTCAGATTTGTCCATCAGTTTCATACATCATCCGTAAGATGTTATATTGGTCATGTCAAGAAAACAATGTGTTATGAGATCACAGACTCAGTCCTACTTTCCCTCTGCAGTCCTTATCAATGTGGGATAATCACTGCAGTAGTGTCCATGCCGAAGCACCTTCAGGTGATTTTTGCAGGGGTACTTTCTCTAGCGATTAGTTTCATATAGTGGAGCTGCCAACCAACTGCACAGCCACACATTAGTCACCTCTGATGATGACAATCCTGGTGAGAGCAGTGCTCCTATTTTTTCTGTGACTCATCAGAAACTTACCAAAAACCACACAGGGTATCAAAGTCAATAATGGACAAAACAGCAAACATACCTGGACAGATTTGCTTTTCAAAATTTGTCTTTCCTGAAATTTACTTTATCAGATAAAATGCTCCTCTGATAAACCAAATAAACCTCAACTGTCTTAAATAATTTTTTTTTTTTTTAATCGTACGTCCGCTATTACTGGAGGCGAAATATCAGGTAAATATCTAGCCTGAGACTGATTTTACGTGAGAATCCCTTTTCCTTGTACACTGACAGGTGTCCTCTCGCCATTCAGGCAGATACTCACCATCTTTGAAGGTTCTTAAATAATAATAATTTTTGTTTGTTTTTTTTTTACATTTTTAGGGTGCTTGAAAGAACAACTAGTCTTTAAAAACTACCTCTTACTCTGTGTTAATTTTTAACCTTTTAGTTAAGGTATCACTGAAAATTTCTAACGCAGCAAACATATTTGAATATCTGTAATCTTTTAATTTGAATTACATGCCAGCCAGAGTGATGGGAATTATCTTTGATGGTATCATTGTTACTATCTTTCTGACTGTATCATACTTACTTACTTACTTATTCGTTCCTCTTCTACCGTGAGGTGTAGAGGTTTGTAAAAGAGAGCGCCATACTATTATATCGTCTGTCTTCCTGCTGGCTTGGTTCCACTCTAGTCCTCGGTCCTTCAAAGACTGTCTAATGTTGTCCTCCCAGCGGACTTTGGGTCGTCCTGGAGGTCTGGATCCCTGGCTCTTAGTTTCCCATGCTTGTCGTGGTAGCCGATCTTCTCCCATTTTGCAGACATGGCCAAACCATCTCAGTTGGGACTGTTCTACTTGGGTCTCCAGGGGTGGGTTTTTAGGCCTTTACGTATTGTCTGGTTGCGGACCATGTCTCTTCTTGTTACTTCGACCACCTTGCTCAGATACCTCATTTCTGAGGTTTGGATCTGTCTTTTGTGGGTTGTAGTCATTGCCCATGACTCGCATCCATATGTCAAGACTGGGACATAGGTGGAGCGGTATACAGCCATATTCGTCTTCTTACCAACTTCTCTTTCGCTGAGGAATCCTCGATTTATGGACTGAAAAAGTCTCCCAGCTGCTGCTCTTCGGGTAGCCAACTTTTCTTTGATGCCTTCCTTCTGGTCTATGACAGCTCCAAGGTATTTAAAGTGGTCAACCTGCTCCAGGACCTGTTCTCCCAGCTTAATCTGATGTCTTCTTTCCTCTCGTGATATCACTATGGTTTTTGTTTTCGAGCTGCTTATGATCATCCCTCTCTTCTCCAGCTCTTCCTTCCAGACTTGCAGGTTGGATTGAAGATGTGCCTCTGATTTAGCAATCAGGGCAACATCATCAGCAAATGCCAGCTCTGAAATACAGACCCTGTCTCATCTTCCAGTACCCCACTGAATACTTTCCTATCCTCTCCTTGCATGTCTTGATGACATGAGGATTATGAAAAGATAAGTTGACAGGATATCACCTTGTCTTACACCAGTGGTGGTCCTGAATTCTTCTGACTTATGGTTTGCAGTCCTCACATAATTTCTGCAAGACTTGTAGAAGCTCTGTATAGCATGAATCAGAGGTGATGGAATGTTCTTCCTTGCCAAACAGTCCCAGAGTTTGTTCCAGGGGACCTTGTCAAATGCCTTTTCCAGATCTAAGAAGCAAAGATGGATCTCACTCTTATACTCAAGAGCCTTTTCACTCAACTGTCTGAGTGTGAAGATTAGGTCTTGAGTACTTCGATTTGCTCGGAAGCCACACTGGACCTCGACCATTTGTAGCTCCGCTAGGCGTCTGAGTCTCTGCTCCAGGGTTCTAGAGTAGATTTTACCAGGGACACTGAGAAGGGATATGCCTCTATGGTTTCCACATTGTCGGTTGTCACCCTTTTTAAAAATCGGTGTTATTATGGCAATCTCCCAATCCTTTGGTATGGTCTTGTTGCACCAAGCTGCCCGTAGGACCCTTAGGAGTTATAGGTCGCCTGCTGCTCCCATGTACTTAATCATTTCTGGTGTTATGCCATCATGTCCTGCAGCTTTGCCTATCTTGATTTTCTCCAGTGATGCCTTCAGGTCTTCCATCTTTATGTCATCTTCATCACCATTTGTTGAGTGTCATCTGTTTTTTCTGCTGTGTTTTTTTACCTAAGTACAGTATTGTTTCCTCCTTTTTCTTCTCTCTTATTTTCTCTTTAACTTCATCTGTTGTCCCAAGTCGAACTTCACCACATACTTCTGCTGCAGCTGTCTTTATGATGTCCTTGAATTTCAGCCAGAGTGTTTCCAGGTCCTCAGGTCATTGTTCTGTGTTTCTCACTGCTGTAGCAATAAGCCCCTGATATCTGGTCTTCACTTCTGGCTCTCTCAGCTTGTAGGTCTTAATGCTCGTTTCTCCTGTTCATTTACTTAGCTTCTTGCGTGATGTTAGGCAGTTCCTAGGCCCAGTAGTTCTTTCAGTTGTTCTTTCTGACTGTATCATTACGATAGATACTAGCATCCTTTTAGCTATTACGACATTGATAATTAATCACAGTGGATGTATCTTTATTTGTCAGTTTTGTTTTTCCAGGAAATATGTGGGCACAGCAGTGGTCGTCACTGGTGGATGAGTTTATGCCCTACAAAGGAAAAGAATCACTTGATGTCACACAAGAGATGGTTCGACAGGTTAGGCAATTGAATAGGAGTAAACTTTAAGTCTTGAGCATAGAATCAAAAGATTTTTTATAGTTTGTTTGTTTGTCTATTTGTTTTTTAAAAGGTAAAGGTTCTCCAGTATCAGATACTGCCAGAGGAGAGTGAAGTGTTAGAGACTTCACTATACTAGGTCTAGCTTTGAGAGGTGAGGGTGACCAGTTTCATTCATCACTGCCTTTGCCTTCCCTAATTCAAAAGCAGTCAGGTACCCATTTACCTGAGCATGGAGCATGATGCCACATGGAGTAGAATGGAGCATGATGCCACTGTTTCAAACCTGGTATATTTACTGCAAGAGGCCAGCACTTTAACCACTATGCCAATTGGATATTTATTTTTTTAAGCTGTTAAAACAATTAATTAAGAAGTAAAATATTATACTACTTATAAGTTATTACAGAAATGTTTCAGTGAAGGGTGTTAAAACAATTAATTAAGAAGTAAAATATTATACTACTTATAAGTTATTACAGAAATGGCCAGTTCTCAGGCAGAAAATGATGGTCTGCTGGTGTTTATGAAGCTGGTGGATCGTGTCAGATCTGTTGTTTATATCTTTTTTCTTCTGTTGGTAGTTGTACTAGTTGTGGATGATGGTTTTAGCTTCTCAATAGGGCAATGGGTGGCTAAATAACTCCATTTTAGTGCCAGTTTTAGATATAGCATCAACTCTCTCATTCCCAGTAATTCCACAATGGGAGGTGTCGTAGATTTGTGATAGGTGAATTAAGACTTGGTTTGGTCCCTTCTGAATAGCAATAGAAACAAGTGATAGCTCAGTGGGAGATGATAAAATAGAAATAGATTTCATGAGTGAGATGGAGGAAATATATTAGAGTCGGTCTCTGACCCTCGAGATGATTTCTCTCAGTCAGCCTATCATCTACAATGGATTAAGATTTGTCAGACCATCTAGTATAATATATAGTAATATATATATCCCTCACATACACACACACCTAAGTGACTACAATAGACACACAGACGTGAAACTATGACAATGGAAATATAGATAATTGGGAACGAACTGACCGACACACTGGAATAAGTTCAAGTGAATTTTAATTATCATAATAAAATTCCATCACAACACATAAAATTACATCAAACATATATGAATAGTCATAAGTCAATGAATTGCTACAAGAATGATAGACCCATAGGTATAAACTTTTCCCTCGATGTATAGCCCACAGTCATGTTAGAAGAAAAGTGATAGCCCCAAAGAGTCACGGATGCATACGCTATAGTCTAAGATTTCCCTTTAAAAAAGTAGGAACAGACTTTGATACTCTAATCTATCCTAAGGAAAATATCATTAGCAACAACAAAAAAACTGCATAAAGGAATTTAAGACAGCAAAATGGGTGCCAAAAATACAACAATAAAGGAATCACTCAGTCCTGCATTCACTCTATTCAGTCAGCCGTGATCACTAGCTTGCATTCGTACTTACAGCTTTGGTAGCAACTTCTGGAAAAAACAATTTTTAGGACATGCACATACAGAATCTCCGGTGGTAGTCTTGGCCAAGGGAACCCCAGTTCTGCAAAGTCAGGTTGAGTTCACTACTTCAGGGAACGTTTCCTTGGTTATTATTATTTTTTTTTATATCTGTTTATGTCACATTAAAATTGTCCAGGCACGAACGTTAACAGCGAGCACAGTGTCAATAGCTTAGGTTTCTAGTAACGAGGAATGTCAGGTCGGTGCCTTCTCTCAGTATAGGACTTTATTTGGTCACACCACCACTAGTCAGAACTCCGTCGGAATGTTACTGATAGTAATATTTTACTTGCCACAAGGGCTGAAATGTACTTGAGGTTTTCTCAGGAAGAATTAAATCTGGCTCGATGGGCCCGTTACTTCATTTAATCTTAAAGTTCATGTAATGGGTACTCTGTCGTTCTGGATGCCAACGCAATGCCAGACAGGTTTTACTTTATACACCCAAGTCTTTAAGAAAAAAAAAATGTTTTTGTTCTTCACAGATGTTTCTCAGTACTAAAACCGTTGGTAAAGTTGGGCTACCCCAGTTTCACTGAATAAAGAAAAAACAACATATAAAATACTTATACATACTATTTACTTCGGTTATAACTTACATTATAAACTGCAAGCGGAGAGCTTGACTTATCGTTTAAAACTCCCGTGAAATAAGTTATATTCATAAAATCAATCATCATGAATTAGAAATACATACGTATTTCGTCAATACTCAATGATGAATCAGTGCAGTTATAAGTTAGTTTAAAATATTCTCGACTAATTACTAGCAATTTAATTAAATTTATTTATAGCTGCATGAGTTTAAGCTAGAAATTATAATTTATTTTGCTATCCACTGAAACACGTCAACTAGAGAATATAACAGACTGAAAAATTTAATTTCTTCTGCACAGAAATCTAACTAGTAAAATGAAATAAGCGGTTATCACTGAATCACTCAACACCACTAGATATATATATATATATAATATTTACCTCCAAGCAGAACTACAAGCTATACCACGAACTAGAATTTATTCACTCATATAGTTAGTCTAGAAGCTCGGCAAAATGTCGAGTCAAACTAAGAACTTCGCTATGCAAGCTTATTTCCTTAGCACGAGCAACCTGTCTACTGCAAAATTTGGAGAACTGAATGAATAGTCTAAGCTACTCGTGTAGATATATGAAAACGGACAAAGGATCCCACGCTATTACGAAAACCCGAAATAGCGCCGGTCTCTCTCTCCCCCTCTCTCTCTCTTAACACTTCACATTAACTTAGACGCTGGCCATAACTGCCAAAACGCGTCTTCACACCTACTACGACATGTCTCATTTCTGAGCGATGCAGATTGGCGCCTTCCACGCCTCACGCTGAGAATCTAGCCGAAGAAAAACTCGTGTCAGATGAAAATGTAGACACATGTCTGCTCTCTATGTCTGACGAGATGAATTCTCACACTATTTCGTTCACATCCAGGGACTGACATATTACGCAATAAAATGCGTTACTAGTATGAGAAAAGAAACGGCAAAAGTCAGAATGGGAAAGTAATATTTTGTCGCAAACGAACGAATGCGAAAAACAGGAAAAGGATAAAAGAGCGATAATAAAGTAGAGGACACGGGTAGAAAAGAAAAGAATATAGAAAATTTATTGATCATAAATCTCTATGCGACAGGAGGGTAAGCACTGGAGGGCAACAGTTGATCATCTTGTTTGCATACTGTTTAGTGCTGAAATTTTGTTTCAGAATTCAGTTATCAAGATTATTAAATGGTCGGTCAACTCATGGCTCACTAGTTGTAATTATAGGACAAATCACATTAAGAGATGAGAAAAAGATGCTGGCTATGGGTAGGACATACACAAGGGAAATCTGTTGATAGTTCTACAAGGCATTCTTAGGGTAAGGGAACTTAAGGGAGAACCAAACACACATGGAAAAGAGAACCTGAGACAGACCTGAAAGGGATGAGGAAAACAGAAAGACCTTGCGTTGATGACATGAGACAGGAGGACATAGCATAAGTTATGTTGAAGGCCTATGCTGCTTGGGGAGCTGAAAAGTAATGATGATGATGAGGATAATGATGGTGAAATTACATTTGCGTTCTGGGATTTTCAAAACAGTCTTCACAGAACATGTATTTAATGTGTTTTTCCACATCAAAGCTTGGCTGTAACGGATCTACAATACTTTATGTCTCTTGGTTTATGATCCAGAATGGCGATTTTCTGTCCAGTTCTTTATGTTTTCTTCTTACACAAAGTACGGTAGTTCATCTTCTGGTTTGATTTTAGTGTTGTCTTCTACTATAAGTTTTCAAAAGTGTTATGTTTATGTCCAAAATATTTTGTCACAGTTTGATCTCTTTTGAGTTTTTCTCTTTTTATTGCTAGTTTTTAAGATTTCCTTCATTTGTTTATTTCTCTGTGAAATGTTCCACAATCATGGTCTCCTTTTTTTGTTATTCAGCTCCTAGTCTTGCATAGAACTTTAATTAGTTCATGTTCAAACAGTTCAATCTGTTCAAGATAATCAAGAAATTAAAAAAAAAAAATAAAGGCAATAAATTACATGTTTTCATCACCAGATGTGGCACTTTATCTATGATGCACAATAATGGATCCATCATCTTGTACAAACATTGTAATAAGAAATTCCCAGACACACAGGGTTAATTTGAAAATGATTGTCACATGTTACATCCTTTTGCAAACGCAATCAGCACATCTCTTTTTGAAATACTTAAATAGCCATATAAATATGGCTGCTTTGCCCACATATTTTTCTTTATAAATTTACTTTTTTTCTTTGCCATCAGAACTACACCCCAGAAAAAATCTTTGAAACTGCAGATAATTTTTTTGATTCTTTGGGAATGATAAAAATGCCCGAGGCCTTCTGGAACAAATCAATGCTCAAGAAGCCTACTGATGGCAGAGAAGTTGTTTGCCATGCATCTGCATGGGACTTCAGCAATGGTGTTGATTTCAGGTAACAGTATAGAATTAATTGTGTCATATAAATGCTATGTGGAAGTTTAGGATTATTTCATTATGTATGTGCTGGAAAACCCTTAAAACTTCAAGCTACATTTATTATTTTTACTAAATAAATAAAATACATGATGACAACATTTTCGCTGTAAATACTCATGAGAATTGAAAAGGACCACCAAATACTTGTGACAGAAGCTGAAAACGCCATATTCCACGTGAGAAAATGGCAAGGGCCCTGGACCAGAGAATAAATATATAACTTTTAATAAAATTCAGTCTTCATATCAGGTTATTTAATAAACAGTGACCTCTATCAGTCTGAGCACGGTTAGCTAAGCACAAAATAATCAATGGTAAGCAGAGCCTACAACAATAAAATAAAGAAAAATTACATGATCATTTAATCTTCAATTGATATTTCCAGACAGTCCTAATGAATATCTCTGGAACATGGAGAGCAACAATAACAGCCACCAATAAAGCTGCAGACTTTCATAAATGAGACCTTGCTTGCATAGAATAGAAGGATTGAAAAGAGAAGATGCTGGAGATGGATAGGACACATATGGTATGACATAAGAGAACAAGGAAGAGTTTTTTTTTTTGAGACCTTGAGCTGATGGCAACAGGACAGGAAGACTAATGTGGAACTGATGACAAGATCACTAATGTGGAACTGATGACAAGATCACTAATGTGGAACTGATGACAAGATCACTAATGTGGAACTGATGACAAGATCACTAATGTGGAACTGATGATAAGAACTCTATTTACTACTGGTAATAGAAGGCAGGTTGGGGATTATCATCATCCCAATGTTCTTTTGTTTCACTAGGAACTTTTGAAGTATAAGTTGTCCCAGGCCAGATATTGCACTTATCTGGATCCTGGAATCACAGCAATTGTAGTTGGTTTGGCCAGACACTTCAGTCTCCTCTGGTCTTGAAACCCAGACAGGTACCAGTAGTACCAGTAAATAAGGGATAAGAAGAAGATGCTGGAGATGGATAGGACACATATTGAGGAAACCCAATGATTAACTAGGCAGTCCTTGTCCTAAAATCCCCAAGGTAAGAGAGGTAGAGGCAGAGAAAGAACATATGGAGAAGAGAACTGATGACTGACATGAAGGGAATGAAGAAGACATTGAAAGAGTCCCTTATATGATGGATCAACATCTAGGCTATGCCTTGAGCTGATGGCACAGGACAGGAAGACTTAGCATAAGTTAGTTGAAGGCCTATACCTCTTGAGGAGGTGACAGGTGATGATGATGATGATGATGATGACATGATCAATTCTCAGGTACTCCATTTCAGAGTAAAACAGTGCACTGACATCACACAGGAGCACTTAGAAATTGCTCACCATGAAATGGGACATGTGGAATACTTTCTCCAGTACACAAACTTGTCGATTCCTTTCCGGGATGGAGCCAACCCTGGTGTGTACTCCAGATCATTTACTTACTGGTTGATTAAAAGTAACAGTAACTCTATTTTGTCTGTGTTCAGAGTGAAACAATGCACTGACATCACTCAAGATCATTTGGAAACGGCGCATCATGAGATGGGGCATATTGAGTATTATCTCCAGTACAAACATCAGCCAATACCTTTTAGACGGGGGGCAAACCCTGGTTTGTGACTTTGCTTTTCTGCTTTGGCACTCTTGTATTTTGTGCCAAGTCTGTCCTGCATTCCCCTCTGCCCTCCCTCCCTTCTAAAAAACCTTGAGCTGCAATCTGCCAGTTATATACTTTTTAAACCCAGCAAGAAGGTGGCTCCAAACTTTCGCACCTTTTTTTTTCTTTTTGGTTTTTTATTGGTACCTTCATATTTGCTTGCATATTGATTCATTTAATTTTGTTAATTCTATTTCAGATATTTAGATATAGACCGAGGGATATCGCAGATTTTACATGTTCTGAGTGATGCCAACATTTATATTAAATTATCTCTTGAAAACACTAGCATGTGTCTATTGGAGCTCCAAAGTATTTTCAAAGCAAAAGCAAGATAAGTTTATGCATTGTTTTATTTACAAAAGAACAATGGTTTGTAGTGCGAAAAATACAAAATGTTGAGAACATGGTTGATTAGGCAAAAAGAAAATGCAGATAAACATCTTAAATCGACTTTATGCAAGGGACTTAGCAAAACTGAACTCTAACGATAAGTGATAAGAAAAAAGGTACAAATTTTACACTGGCTCACATACGTTACGGTTAAGTTCCCAATTAAGATCCTCTTCACGTATGGGACATGCAAGAATAGCCAGATGGAAGTGGCTAACTAATCCAACAGCAAAAAACTAAGTTATTACATAATTATATGATGTTTGCTATTCAGATACATTCTGTCAGTGATGACCAAATTCTTGTCATTAAAACATTGGCTGTGTAGTAATCATGTTAAACTGTGTTTTACTTAATTCCATATTCCTCACTACAAATATTTTACTGGAACACTGGTGGAAGAAGATCAGCAAAAGATAAGTTTGAGCAGAACAAAGATTAAATAAATTAAAAGAAAACCACAATAGAAGATAATACATGTGTACAACTTGTTTAATTTTTCGATCCACTGTTGCCGGGAAGCAAAATGGGTTACTATCTTTGTCTTTTTCAAGAAGTTTATTAGTTCTGGTTCCTTGTCACCCAGCCCACCAAAATTCAATGACATTGTAGTCCTTTAATGTTTTCGGTCCTAATTCTGTTGGTATCAGTCTATTATGAATAAGAATCTTTCACTTAAACCTCATTGTACGTCTCTGAAACATGAAGAACAACAAAAATGACATTAATAAATGTGTGCTTGTGTATAAACAGAAGCATTTAAATATATAATTTGTTTCCTTCATGCTGCAAAGAAAAACTGTTACTTCATACATTCATGTATGAGAGATTAGTTTATTCTGTAAAATGAACTTGGTATTAGCAAGAATTTCATAGCTTGCTTTGCTTTTGCAGCTTATACTTCATTTCGCATGTCACCATTTCTGAACTACTAAATTTTAATATTTCCGCAGAAACAAATAGCCAATTTAGCCTCTAAAAAACCCTTACAGGGTTGGAAGAGGCTTTGGCACTTTCAGTGTTTCAGTTTTCTAATATAGCTAAAGACAATAAATGCCAAAGATAATGTGAAAAATTAAATTAGGCCTTCCTTGAATGTGATTCCCAGGTCGAATGATTCCTTTGTTACCACTCACCTAGTAGGAGGTAGGCACCAAGTAAATTAACAGCCAGCAAGGACATGCAGCATCTCAAAGAAAGAATCATGATTAGAGATGTCAATAAAAGGTAGTCAACAAGACCAGAAGGAAAAATCATGATAAGAGATGACTGTGACAAGGCAAGAAGGAACAAAAAGACAGTAACACAGAAAATGTTTGAACCTCAGCAATGTATGTACTGATGAGCAGAATGAGAAGTTAGAACTCAACTAGAATTTAGAAGCATAAACCATCCATGTGATGTCTCAGGGCTTATGCAGCAATCGTGCAAGATATGGCTCAAAGGATTTTCCCTGTAACATTGTAGAATAGCGACATCACCATGACCAAGATCAGCAGAGCAGGTAAAATAGAAATGCCCTTAATCTTCTCACTCTGCACATCACCGATAAGCAAATAGGCACTGTCTAGTTATCAACAACTTTCATTACAGTAGACGTCAGATTAGTACTGTGTTTCTCCATCAAAGGTTTTCATAAGAACAACACTGTTAATGGGAAAACAATGTCTTGAAATTTTCTTTTCTCTTTGAAGTATCAGATGCTTTTGTGTTTAAACTATCTTATGTGTACACAATTCTTTTACATTAACTGCATCACTTTTATCTTTAAAAATGGTGTTGGAGTGGCTAAGAGGTATGGCGTCTGCCTCTAATTCTAAAGGTACTGGGTTTTATCCTAATACAGGGAATGTAATTGATATAAATTTTTTTCTGAACCAGTGGTTCCTACTGATGTCATACTGCTCTTGATCTCATGGGTAGTGAGATTGGATGCCTAGCCTTCTCAGATAAGGGCGAAAAATATAAGAGGTCCCACGCGCAAGCTGCACACGTTAAAAATCCCTTAGCAGTTGGAAATCGTAAAGAGAAGGCCATATGGCCACTGCCCTGGCAAAATTTAAAAATTGGGAAACCTATCCATCACAAAAATATGTATAGAATGTGTGATTCCTGTATACACACACTGGGATACACACCAGTACTACGGAGTTCATGCACTGTGCTGAGATCCTTCTTGTGTGATCTAAGGGAGGAGATCGGAGCACTGATGGAGTTGTCCATGTGCAATGAAGATGATCCTTCAAACCAAACCAGCTATCTTTAAAAAACCTGGAGGAATCGTCAGTGATCTTCCGTGATAATGACTGTTAGATTTGTGCAGAATTGTTGCTGGGGCACCAAAGTATAAATGGGATCATTAAGCACAATGAAGAGGTTACTACGGTGAAGTTGTGTGTCAAGCTAGCAATACCACTATGTAAAAGCAATTGCTTTAGAAACCACTGCAGGATAACATTGAGTACTTTTATGCAGACTTCCTGCAAGGTGGACAAATGCAGTGGCAAAGCAGACAGTTACAGTGACAAGCTTAACAATTGCAATTGAAAGGTGGCAGACATTTTATTTCCAACATGTGACACACATCAGGGAGTGTTTTCTCTTATTTCTATTGTTGTATGTTCTCTACTTAATTCTCACTTTCTTTCCCTTCTGTTTTTCGTTTGTCCCTGACGAAGGCCTTGTGGTCACAATGTAGGTTTTTTCTTGTCCTTTCTCCCAGTAAGACGTATCGCTGTGTTTTTGTCTTTTTCATTCTACAATTGAAAGGTGGACAATTGATGTGGCTAAGTGGACTATTGCTGTGGCAAGATGGACTATTGCTGTGGCAAAACAGACAACAGGAGTGGCAGGATGGACTGTTGCAGTGGGAAAGTGATCTACTGTAATGGCAAGGTGGACTCTAACAGTGAATAAGTGGACTATTACGGTGGCAAGGTGGACTATTGCAGTGCAAAGTGGACAATTGCAGTAGCAAGGTGGACTGTTGCAGCAGCAAAGCGGACAGTTGCAATGGCAAGATGGATTATTCCAGTGGCAAAGCGGACATGGCAGGGTGGCAAATTGCAGTGGCAAGGCAGTCTATTGCTTGCAGGAGAATAATTGCATGAATGGAGAAGAAAATATTACAGCACCAGCATTTGGTGAAGTAACTGCTTAAAAAGAGTTATTATAATTTTGAAATTCCAGGATCCAACACTGTTCAACAGTTACACATGATGACTTTGTAGTCATTCATCATGAAATGGGGCACGTACAGTATTTCCTGCAGTATGGAAAACTGCCTTTTATGTTCCGGAGGGGAGCTAACCAGGGTTTGGAATTCACTAAGAATGTGTCTTGCTAGATATGTGTATATACTTCTTTATACTCTTGTTGATTAGTGCAAGCATTTGTCACAGCACACATACACATGCACTTTATTTCCATTTTTAAAAATCGTATCACTATAATCACCAAAATTGTTATTACTTTTACTGTTATTGTTGTTGCATTGTATTATATTTTTTGTTATTTTTCTTTGTCAAGTGTGTCTGTAAGGTTTTCTTCAGCTGACTTGTTTGATTCATGACTTACTGTTTTTTTTTCCCCCTTAATCGACCTCTTCCCTTCAGAGTGGCTTTACAAATGACTGCATAACATCTACCCTGCTGTCACTCCTGCATCATTCAGCTTTGTTGTTCTTATGTAAATTGTATTTTCTTATAAATTTATTTCATATAGTTCTTTCTCTGTGGCTCCATGGTGGAGGTTATACCTCAAATCTGTTTTGCCACATGTCCATGATTTTCTACCTAACTGTTATAACAGTTTGTCTTAACTTCTTTGCATTTATTTTTTTCCTAACTTCATAGGTTTTTTTAAATGTTTTGTTTTTTCCTTATTGGTTCATTATTTATTGACATGAGGCCTTAACATTCAGATTATCATTTTTGATAATGGAAGATGTGCATCTAATTTTACTCACAAGGTAACCTGATGCTGTGTGTGAATGGCTGAAGCTTTACAAAGCCTGAATATAACAAGTGATTTATATATATATATATATATGTGTGTGTAAAAGTAGGTTGACTAGGTCAGAGCTGTAACCAAAAATAAAGAACATGTCTTGTTGTTTGCGTGTTTTATATGCCTGACATCAGTTGTAAGGTAAAGGATCCCGTTACATGCCCATTGAGGCATATTGGGAATATGGTGTCAGTCCCATATTTTCTTGACCATCGGCACACAAGGGGTGATGTGGTCAGCATCACGCCGGCCGCCTTAACCTTTCCAGAGTTGCCAATTTTTGAGGCTGGGTCGACCCCAGAGCCGTTTGTGGTCTAAAAAATCCCACCTCAACTGGGGATTGAACCATGGACCACCGAGCTAGGAAGCCAATGCAGCTCTGACATCAGTTGTAGTGAGATTATATTTTGTAATGAGAGAAAAGAATCTATATTAATTTATATTGCAACTATATGTTGTTTTTATTTTTTGCACACGCCTGCTATTACTCGAGGCAAAATCTCAGGTTAGTATGTCTAACCTGAGACTGATTTTTACGTGAGTATCCCTTTTTTTCTTGTACAGAAACAGGTGTCCCTCGCCATTCAGGCAGATACTCGCCGATTTCAGAGGTACTCATTAGAGCTGGGTCGGCTCAGGAGCCGCCAGTCCCTGGTCGATGTCACTTTTTCAAATGTCCTCGCCAGGGCTCGAGTTAATCCAGTCCAAATCCCGGTCGACGAAAAATCTTCAAATGTCCTTGCCCGGGTTTGATCCTGGGTCACCCAGTCGCCAGCGCAGTTTGGTAACCACTACACCAGCGCGGCTCCTACTATATGTTGTAAATACTAATATAGGGTTGTGCATGGGACTGGCAGCCTCATCTTATAAAACAAATTATCACAGAAACCACTGCTGTACGAGCATACGACTGTTTGGTGCAGGCTTCCTGCAAGAGTACCAACTGCAGTGGTAGCTTCATGCTGTATAAAAAAGCATATGGAAAATGATGATAATTGTCATTTGTTGTAAATAGATGAATCTTCTTCTTTGATCCTTAGCCGCCGACCGTCAAAGCAGTCAGTGGCCATCACGCCTAGTGGCGTCTTGTAGGGCAACAACAAATTGATTCCACTTTGCTCGGTCGGCGGCCATCCTTCGTACAGTGCCCCAACTCTGGTTCATTCTTTGCATCTCAGCATCCACAGTCCTCCGCCAGGTTGTTTTTTGTCGGCCTCTCTTTCGTTTTCCTTCAGGGGTCCAAAGCATAGCTGTTCTTGTGATGGCATCAGGGTCTCTTCTGAGGACATGGCCAACCTAGCTCCAGCGTCTGCCAGCTATGATGGTGTGCATGTCCTCTTGCTTGCTCCGAGTAAGCAGATCTTGGTTGGTGATGGTATTCGGCCAAAAGATTTGGTGAATTTTTCTTAGGCATGTTGTGTGAAAAGAGGACAATTTCGACATTTCCTTCTCTTTAACTCTCCAGCATTCTGCACCATAGAGAAGCACAGAAAGCACACAGCTCTGATATAATCTTAATTTTGTGCTTGTGCTGTACTGAGAGGACTTCCAGATGTTGTTTAGGCTAAAAAAGGCTGTTCTTGCCTTATTCATTCTGATGTTGATGTCTTTGCCTGCCCCGCCGTCTGGTGTTACTATGCATCCTAGGTATGTGAAGGTGTCTGTCTGTACCAGTTGCTGATTCCTTACTGATATGGGCTCAGGGCTGCTCACATTGAGCGTCATGACCTCTGACTTCTTTAAATTGATGTTCAAGTCCACCTGCTGGCTAAGCTTATTAAGTCTATCCGTTTTTTCCTGGATGTGTTGATGTGAATGTGCTAGTAGTGCAATGTCATCTGCATATTCCAGATCTTCCAATGTAGAAAATAAATAGATGAATAATTACAACAAAATAAAGAGAATGTTAGACATCATTTCATATATTAATAAGACTAAGACTGAGTGTTCAAAAAGGAAACACTACCCATTTGGAGGAGTCCTTTCAGCATATTGCTGTTTAGACTAATCCCTTGTGGCTTCATAACTTCCAACCCTGATGTAGGATGAATATTATTTCTTGCAGTGGAAACACCATTTTTGGATTTATGGGGTTCCTGAAACTAACAGAAATGCAATGGGTTTCAGTAACATATACTTTGTCAATGGGTTGCAGGTTTTTTCCCTAACACCCTGTGCAATATTATAGTCTATCATTGTGGAATTTCATGAAGTGAGGAGATATAGGCCTAGCTGTGAAAAATAAGAGGATTATAAATGTAGAACGTAATAATAAGACCATAAAATATAAAACAGTTAAATGCTGTAGAATGATTTTAGTCATTATTTCATCGTGTCTATAGCTGTAACTCACTCAGTCCAATGAGTGTTCATTCATTTGTTTGTGAATTAAGCAGCTGTTAATGTTTTATGGCCACATCAATTTTATGTGCTTCAGTTTATTACTGAATTTGGATTTTTGGTAGTTAACAACAGCGGGGGTGTACGATAAACAAATAATTTAAAAATGTCTTGCTAATAAAAGTGTATTATTAACCTCTCAGCCCCATTTAGTTGGCCTGGGAACTTTGAGAAAAGAAAGAAAGAAAAGTATCACTGCTTTTTGAAGCGGGCTATCAAAGGCAACTATTGTGAGTTTGTGCATGGGGCTGGCAACCTCATCATACAAAATAAATTGTTGCAGAAACCACAGGGAGCCGAGGTAGCGCAGTGGTTAGTGCACTGGCTTCCTAGCTGGGTGGTCCATGGTTCGATCCCCAGTTGAGGTGGGATTTTTTAGACCGCAAAACGGCTCCGGGTCGACCAAGCCTCATGAATTGGTGACCAGAACAACTCTGGGAAGGTTAAGGCGGCCGGCGTGATGCTGACCACATCACCCCTAGTGTGCAGATGGTCAAGAAAATAAGGGCCTAACACCATATTCCCAATATGCCTCAATAGGCGTGTAACGGGATCCGTTACCTTACAGAAACCACTGCTGTAGGTGCATGTGCTTTGATGTAGGTTTCTTGCAAGGCGGCCAGCTGCAGTGGAAACTCTATGCCTTGTTAGAAGCAAAAAAATAAATATAACTTTTTTTTTTTTTAAATGATTCGTGTATTGCATGTTGTGCATATTCTTCCAGTTCTTTGATATTCATGACATGTAATAGATCTCAGTGATGTTTGTCACTGTAAAGCATTATGAAATTTCAAATACCCGTCCACAAAGATAAAGAGCACTGCATGATGAGATTTGGAAATATATTTGGTGCATGTTTCACATAATGATGAAATTTTGAAATACAGTGTGTTTGCTGCATTTTGAATATAATTATTAAATTGGTAAATATATTTGACACACCTTTTACATAATGATGAAAACTGGAAATATAATTGTTGCATGTAATGAAGAAGTTTGGAAAATATAGTATACTTGCAGCACGTTGCATATAATGGTGAAATTTCAAATCCTGACTGATTTCACTATCATTGCGATGCTATGACTGAAGATATAATAAGTGTAAATGCTATTGAATCATGTATTATTGCTTACTTGTTTATTATAAGTATAAATTAGCCACTTCTTTGAAATGTACCATTTTTAAATGACCACCTGCAACAGCAATACCACTATACTATATACGTCTTTATCATTTCTATAAATATGTCTTTATACAGTGACATATAGTGTATGTATCTTTAACATTAGAAACAAACTGATATTGTACAAATATATATACATATGATTCACAAAGCAAGAATGGAAAATCATAGGCATCACCAAATCCTTGCATTACCTTTGTTGCTGCTATGGTAACAAAAGGTTTTTAGTCCATTAGATCAGGGCTTCTTCAACTTTTTTGCCATGGACTGCTTTGATTGTCCAGTGAAGGCTGGAGACCACTTTTTAGAAGAAATAAAAAAAAGTATACATGTATATTAGCAGCAGTAAGTGGCAGCAGTTTTTGTTGTTACAGCAGAAGAATCAGTAGTAGTTTCAGTTCCCACAGCAACAGTAGTTTAGTATTAAAAGTAGTTCTACATGCTGTAGCATCAGTTGTTCTTGCAACAGCAATAGTGTGAATTTTATTTATTTTTTTTAATCGATGTAATATTATAATAGTTGTAGTGATGGCAATGGTAGTGTGAAGGAAAGACAAAATCATGAACAGCAAGTACATTTTTACAGCTTCACAAACAAATTAACAGTAATGTTGACCACAGCCATTGTATAAGGTAGAGATTATTAATAATAAAGGATACAAACTGTAGATCTGAAAGGCATGATTAAATGCAGGTACAACTTTTTAATCTGAGATACATCTTCAATAACAGCTACTGAACTTGTGTGTCTCTTAAGTACAGTAAGAAACTTTTTAATCTGTTAATTTAAGTCTTCTAAAACTGAATTTTTACTTGTTTACTCCCAGGATTCCATGAAGCTGTTGGAGATGTGATCTCTTTGTCAGTCCAGACTCCAGAGCATATGCAGTCTATAGGTCTCTTGCAGTCAGTTTCAAATGATACAGGTAAGGACACATAACACTAGTATTGAGAAGACATCTTAATGCTCTAGAAAACTACCATCTGCCTGAAATGTAGACTCTGTCATTTGTGTACTCTTGCAAATACCCATTCTTTTTTAACGTGATTTGTTAGCATTCTCTCCATTCTGCTTGCATTTCTTCTCTCTCCCAGATTTTACCCAGTAGTTTGTAAAATATCTCTGTCAAGGTGTCTGTTTAAGTATTGGCTACTGTTGGTACTGTATAATTCAACAAAACCTATGTCATACAACAAGATATTTGGACAGAAATAGACATACATTACTGAAAAACATGATGGGGTGAAATTGTCACGGCAAGTGGGCCAAAGGACAACAATAATTTACATGAGAAGGAAACATGAACAGATGGATGGCAAGTACGTTGGAAGCTACCATGAAAGCTAGGGAAAGAAAATGTTGGAGATTTACTGCATACCTTTGATGCAATGAATCATGTGATCTCTAGGCTTATTTAAAATCTCACAATGCCAGTAGAGAGACAAACACTCTAATGGTTAATCACAACTTAGTCTAATAGCAATCCATGCCACATTTTAACAGGTCAAGACATAATTTTTTTCCTGCCAGTATGATTTTATTTCATATGTAATGTGTGTGGTTGGCTGTATGTATTTACAAAAAATTGTTTTCTCATGTTTACCTCAAAGTGCATATACAGAAACAGATATCATTATCTCATGGCTATGCCTGCTTTGAAAATTGTACAAGAGCTGTATCATGAGGCAACTTGTAGAAATGTCCATAAAGGCAAAAGTGTGAGAACCCTTTACAGTAAACAGTAGAGTCACACAAGGTTGTCTGCTTTCATAAAGGATCATCCTCTTGGTCATTAACTATGTAATGACACAGACAGCAGAAGGGCAGCAAAGAAGAATGCAAAGTATGTGTGGCTAGAAGATTTTGATTTTGTGGATGGTCTTTGTCTACTATCACATTAAGAACAAGGCATGCAAGGAAACAGACTAACAGTAATAATAATAATCCCTTCAGTCATAACTGACTATGGGAATGCGCCCTGAGGTGACATCCCTCAGCTGCTTATTTTCCTGGTGTTCCTTTCGATGTTTTCTCCACTCTTCTGCTTGTTGTGTGAGCTTCTTTCGCCCAAACTGAGGTGGCGCCGCAGATAGCATCGCCACTTGGTGCGATCGGCAGCTTCATCCTCCCAGGTTGCTGGATTTATGTCCAGTGCCCTCATGTCTCTTGCACACATCTTTGAATCTCAGTTGTAGTCGCCCAACTGTCCTTTTGCCATCTGCCAGTTGTCTGTAGAAGGGATGTGACCATCTTCCACGCGGCGGACATGGCCAAGCCAGCATAGTCTGCACTGTCTAAGCAGTGTATACATGCTTTGAAAGCCAGCACGTGACAACACCTCGATTAACAGTAAAAGCAGTAAAAACAGAACTACCTCTCAGTGTAAGGAAAACAAAGAAAATACGAATTAAACTAAGCATACAGATCTGATAACAAGCAATGATTAGATGACTGGCTTGACCTACTTTGGAAGTTGCACCAATAAAAAAAATAGAAGCAAAGGAGAAAGTTTGTGCCAGGATTAAAAAAAGCCTTATATGCTTTCAATACTCTCAAAGCAGTATAATACTCCCTTGCAGCTGTATTCAGGATAAAAAATTTAGGCTGTTCAACACAAATATAAAAATCTGTTCTGCTCTAAGACTCAGAAAGGTGGCATGTCACCAAGAATGTCACATTCAAACTCCCGACATTCACCAGCAGATATCTCCTGGGCATCCTCCAAGTGAAATGGCTAGATGTAATAATAAATATTGAACTGTGGACCATGCAACAACCAGTACATCTGGAGATTAAAGACAGAAAGGAGAGATGGGTATAGCACACCCTCATAAAACAACCAGCTAGCACATAGCCAGACATGCCTTTGAGTGTAACTTTGAGGAGAAAAGAAAAGAGGGGAAGCTACTAACATGGAGAAGAATAGGGGAAGACTAAGTCAAATTAGTGGCAATCTCATGGTCAGAACTGAAATAATTATAATCGGCCCAAAATAGAAAGGGATAGTGTGCAACAGTTACAGCCCTGTGTTCCATTTGGAACAAAGAAGAATAAAGTAGAAAATATCACCTTACTTATATCGAGAAACTATCATTAATTTTCTCATTTACAAACTCGTCTACTAACTTATATCCACAAACACTTCATCAGTTTTCTCATATACACACATTCTTACATGCTCCGTGTAGTTCCCTCTGTCTTTGAGGGGACAATGAAAGAATTGGCCTACTGCTGCCTCTGGTATGTCGTGAAAGATGATTAATGCAGTTGTGCATGGGGGCAGCAATCTCATCATTAAAACGAATTGCTACCAACACCACAGCTGCAAGAGCACATGGATATTTTGGTGCTGGTTTCTTCCTGCATGGTGCCAGCAGCAATGGTGTCTGTATGCTCCAGATGGAGCAAAAAAAAGGGAAATGAGTGAGAATAAATATGTATATATGCTTATGTAATTCTGCAAAAACAGACATCATCTTATATTCTTGTCTGTCTATGTGGGTGTAGACACACATAGTTTTCCTATGCATGTATCTGCTGACATGTAACAGCTGAAGCAGACATCAGTTATCTCACAACTATGCCTGCCTACATGTATATTTAGAATTAAATTAATTTTCATATGCCTCTGTCTGTCTAAATGTATCGACAGACTTACTTTTTGAATACCTTTGTCTATTTACATGTATGTACAGACTTAATTTTCATATGCCTCTGTTTGCCGACATGTATCAAAAGACTTAATTTTCATATATCTTTGTCTGTCTACATGTATGTACAGACTTAATTTGCTTATGCTTCTGTCTGTCTAAATGTATATACAGACTCAATTTTCATATGCCTCTGCCTGTCTACATGTATCTACAGAAACAGATATCAATTTCCTCATGAGCATGGCCCTACAGAAGATAGCATTTCTTCCCTTTGGCTTCCTGATTGACCAGTGGCGATGGAAAGTGTTTAGTGGTGAAACCAAGCCTGAACAGTACAATGAACACTGGTGGGATCTGAGGTAAATAACATTGTCTTCTTTGTCGCTCACTCTCATTTAACCACATCCATTTCTATCATAAAGTATGGGATCGGAGTGGCTAAGAGGTATGGCGTCTGCCTCAAATTCTAAAGGTACCGGGTTTAATTCTCAGTAGAGGGAATATATATAATTTATGGCAATTTTGTTTAGAACTAGTGGTCCTAATGATATCGTACTCTCCTGGGTAGTGAGATCGGATGCCTAGCATTCTCGGATAAGGGTGAAAAAAAAAAAGAGGTCCCATGCGCAAGTTGCGCACATTAAAAATCCCATGGCAGTTTGAAATCTTAAAGAGTAGGCCATAAGGCCACTGCCCTGGCAAAATGTAAAAATTAGAAACCTACCCACCACAAAAATATTTATAGAATGTGATTCCTATATACACACAAAAAAAGTTAGCAGTGTGCTTGATATCACGACAATTGTTTCAGTCAAAGGAGTAATTGACTGTCGTTCTAAAATGCTTCCTTTAGCTTGTTCTTGTTCTCCATACTTTTACTTTGTTGTGTTCTCTGTTGAATCAACAGATTTAGCATGTTCACTATACCTGATTCTACCATCTGAAGTCCTGTTACTGCTTCTTATCACTTGTACATAGAATTACTTATATATAGAACTTATATAAGCTGTCTTTGATGAGATAAAGTTAGAATTATGAGCACTGCTCCCTCAAGCATGTTAAGGTAGTCCCATAGCAGATACTTCCGTAGGGGAGTGAAGTGTTAGAGATTTTACTATACTAGATCCAGCTTCAAGAGGTGGGGTGACCAGTTCCCTTCCTTGCTGCCTTTGCGTCCCCTAACTCTAGAGCAGAATCAGGTACCCATTTAACAGCTGGCGCGTGACGCCACCTGCCGTTTCACACCTGACACCTTTGCTGCGAGAGGCCAGCCCTCTAACCACTCTGCCAGTTGGATACTCCAAGGATGTTGTAAGAGGTGACTAATATGAAGTTGCGCATGCGGGCTAGCATAGCAACTTCATCATGTAAAACAAATTGCAATAGAAACCACCTCTGCAAGATGACATGAACGCTTAGGCATAGGCTTCCTGTAAAGGAGCTACCTCTAGTGTTGGTGCAATGGATTCATGAAGAACTAAAACGGAGATGGTGATGATGATAGTGATGGAAGACTGGACAAGTAACACTGCCGTCCTTGATGTATTAAGCACGAACTATCCATGTAAGATAGCAGATCCATTTGGGAATATTCACAACACACAAGTCAACTGTACTGGAACATGTTAATTGAGTCACATATTGCAACAGACTGGCCTCTGAGTGACAGGGCAAATTCTCAGGTGTCGTCAGAATTAAAAATTAAAGCTTTCTCATAATCATCATCTTCTCCTTCGCTCGTATGCAGCTAAGAGCCACCACTGAAGGTAGTCCCTTGGATAATTTGTTTTATATGATGAGGTTGCTAGCACCATGCACAACCTCATATTAATCACCTGTTATGACATGCCAGAGGGAGCGATAAGCTTGTTCTTTCTTTGTCTCCTCACAGACTTCCGGGAACTACAAATGGTGACAGTTTACTCAGCCAAAATTATAATCTACAGAACAATGTTTCTAGTCTTGTGTACACAGAAGGTCAGTGTTAGAATAATCCACAGGTTCAGATATGAAACATTCACTGAGAACAAGCAAGTTATTAGGAGCCGTTCACAAATTTTATAATGTGTGTGTGTAGGGGGGCGTTGAGATGTTATGCTTTGTTACAAGGAGGGGGTCTGAAATGTTGTTACATAACGCAGGAAAAGGCCATTGATAATTCATAAGAAACAGGGCTATACAAAGTTTCTGCTTTCCGTACATAAGACTGTGTTAGTCAGTGACAAAGAGCGAACATTCATTGCACTGAGATTTGCTTATTTACTTAGTTTATGAAGTCAGAATATAATTTATTTCTATGTCTATAGAAGTCAGTCTCTAAGTCTGGTTTATAGTGATGTATATATATGATGCTTACGTCAGTATTTTTGTCAGTCTTGTATTTTATGTGTGCCTTTGATTAAATTGCGGATATACTGTAATAATGTATCTGTCGAGAACTGGTAATTTGTAAATCTGTTTACATGGAGTTTTAATCAAGCCTAAATAGTATTTGTAGACACAGTGAGATAGATAGTTAGGCCTGAATACTACACAAGTGCAGATAATCTGTTTTAAAGCTTTACCACCGCAGAAAAGGGGGTTGGGTGAGGTGTTACACAATTTTTTTTTTTGGGGGGGGGGGGCTGAAAATGTCAGAAATTGCGTTACGTAATTTGTGAACGGCTCCTTAACAGAAACGATAATTCTTAGTTCTTATCTACAGGATATGTTAACTCACCAGGTAGAATCTTTCACAAAGATTTATATGTTCCCCACAGATGCAGATATCAGGGTGTATCTGCCCCTGTGGCGAGGTCAGCCTCAGATTTTGATCCAGGTGCTAAATTTCACATTCCAGGAAACACTCCCTATATCAGGTAAGACAAGCCAATGAGCCATGCTTCACAGTTTTTCCATCAATAGTGGTAGATTTTACAAGTACACAGACTTCATCGTTGGAAGAACTCTGAAGATTTCGTGTATTATATCCATGTGTGTGTTGTGCATGTTAGCTCTCTTCAAGTGTGTTCTGGGTATTCCAATTTTCGAAATTTTGTATTTCCAGTTTTTTTTTTAATTTGTAAAAATCATATAGTTGACACAGATCGCTAATGTAAAGTGTATTTTATGTTTATAATGCAAGTTCTTTAAAATAACGATTACTTGATTGCCATAGAAACCATTGTTATATAAGAACCATGATGGCATCAGCATGTGTTTCTGTTTCATTGTAACAAAATTATTATTAGCACTTTATTACCGCTTTTCTCTGCGAAGAACACATGAAAGGACCTGAAATTCAATAGTATTCAAGGAGGGTTGAGAGTGTAGAGAATTAACACACACAGCAAGACCACGACGATGTAACAGTTGTGCTGGTGGAGGAGCTCGTACAGAATGACAGAAGAATTACCCAATTACTTGTTCTTACTAGCAAGTAATCTATCAAGAACTACTGTGTGCCCTTTCTGCCTCATGTCCTGAGGACAGCTCCATTTAATCTTCCTTTCCAATCCCTACCACCGTCAAATAAATTAATTAAAACAGAATCAGAGACGTCCCTAAAGTACTCGGCAACCGGGGCGGATGTTACCTGAATTTCCCCATTCCCCACTAAAGAAACACACTAGTTTTTTTTTTTTTTTTAAATAAAATTTTGACTCATTTTATCAAGGTGTGTGTCCTGTTCAACAGTCGGTTATATTAGGGCGCATGTCCAAATATAAAAGACCTTTAGGTCTGGTAGAACAATATAAAAAAAGTAACATTTTAACAATAAGTACGGTACTATATTAGTAGTGTAGATGGCACCCCCCTTCTTGGCACCCCCCTCGCACTCCCCTTAGTACACCACTGCTAAGAATCAGTTTAATAATTTTGTTTTATTATATACTAGTGTAAAAGCCCATCATAAGACGGTAATTAAATTCAAAAGTACCAATACCTCACCACAATTTTACTTATTCAAAAGTTTTTTTTTTTTAAACCACTGCATCACCACAGTACACAAACTACATAGCAGCAGCGAGGATCCCAATGTGTGTATACGGGATCACACATTCTATAATTTATATAAAATATAATTTATTATATTGTTTCCCTTATACGTACTCTCCCGAAAATAGTAACACTTACCATAGAACAATGCGCAAATGATGGTGTGTACAAAAATATATTTATAGTATAAATATATTTTTGTGCACACCATCATTTGCACATTGTTCTATGGTAAGTGTTACTATTTTCGGGAGAGTACGTATAAGGGAAACAATACAATTAATGTCTAACTTTCAACCACAGTTGTATCCCTTAGCATTACTGACAGAAAAAGCTGGGATTTTATATATATTGATAAATGTGTGCATGAGGCTGGCAACTTCGTTATGTAAAACAAATTGCTACAGAATCCACCACTGTAAGAGCATGGTAGCTATGATGCAGGCTTCTTGCTCTTGGAAAAGGGGGGGGGGGTTGTATTGATGGTTCAGTGCTCAATAAGGAGCACACACAAAAAATACAATAACGATGATATACAAAGTTCTACATTTTCTTTACTTTCAAGAATGGACAACGTGAAATTAATATAGTGCTAATATCAAAATGCACAGATCAGTGTATCCTTTTTTTTTTTAACCCAAAATGATATACAATATATTACACAGATCCATTTGACTGCATAGTTCAATTTCTTCTCCACTGATATGTATAAAAAACACAAAGCTAGCGCTATGCATCGTTAGAAGTAAAAATTATTCACACTAACTGGCAATGAGTGTATTTACATTGCCGACAGACTGATTTGTCATTTTGTTGTTTTTTTGGGAGATAGCAAGAGGGAAGCAGTCTGTTAACTGCAGATGCTGGTATGATTGTTTTGTTATGTCATTATTCTGCTTTTGAGTTTGTGTGTGTATTTTCTGTCATTTCTTAACTATCAAACAGTGATTAAAGAATAGAATATGCACATTAAGACATGAATTAATATGTCGGTGGCAATATTACTTATGAGCGGTTGTGGTAGAGTGGCTAGAGCACTTGCTTCTCAAAAAAAAAGTTATGGGGTTAAAAACCTGGTTGCGTCATGCTCCAGTGTACATAGTTGTAAATGGGTACCTCACTCTGCTCTTGAGTTAGGGAAGGCAAAGGCAGCCAAGGAAGAGGACTGGTCATCCAACCTCATAAAGCTAATACCTACTATAGGTAAACTTTCTAACACTTCCCTGCCCAATGGCAGTAACTACTATGGGACTACCTCCACAGAAACAAAGAATATCCTTGACATTTCACACAATTCACTTACTTGTTCGACGGGGGGACCACTTCTGATGATCAGATTGTCTCCTGTTGTATCGCTCTGTATAGAGTTTCCTATCATCTTATTTAATTTTCACATCCAGGTATTTTGTGAGCTTCGTGATACAGTTTCAGTTCCACAAGGCTCTGTGTGACATAGCAGGTTACAAAGGACCACTTCACAGGTGTGACATCTACAACAGCACAGCAGCTGGAGCTGCCCTGAGGTAAGTTTATACAACTCTGACCTTGACCTCAGTTCTAAGCGTTGAAAGATTAACATTTTAAATTATAAAGATGCATAGTGCTGTTCATTTATATATTATTCTTCAGCGCCATGACCCCTTCAGGTTTTTGTTGTGTGCTTTAAGTTCAGACAGTTGTCATATTATTTTCTCTGTCTTTAAGTCATGTTTATCATCATCATCAGTACCTTTCAACTCCCAATGGATCACAGGTCCTCAACAAAAACATGCCAAGTCCTCCTATCCTGTGCCATCTGTTCAAGGCCTTCCCATAACTTCTTCATTCCTTTCATGTTTGTCTGCAGTTCTTTTCTCAGTGCATTGTTTGGTCTCTGTCTACTTCTTGTACCATGGGGACTACAGACCAAGGTGTGCCTTATAATGCAGCTGATAAACTGGTTTTATTAGTGTGCGTACTTTCCACAGCCTGCGTCATCTTTTCACCTCCTGTTTCCCTGCTGTTTGTCTGGTCTTTTCCATAAGTTAAAAATTAGGGATCTTGTTATGCCATTCCAATCTTTTTTTCAATACTTCTCACTAATTTTCTATTTTTACTTCTTCCATTTCCTTTTCTGTCTATACTGCCCATCTATTTTCTTGAGTACCAGCTTGCTGTTGTAGCCTCAAAGTGGTCCGCATATGCATCATCATAATTTTCCTTCTCGCTCCTAATGACACATGAAGACACCACTGCTGCACTGTAAAACAGGGGGTGGCCTAAAACAGATCCCGATCCACCAGCAGATCATAACAAATTATTTATTAGATCTCTAGGTGGTGTTAGAAAAGATAAAGGATTTTAAATTCTGAGAAATCTCAGACTAGCCCTCTCCCACCTGCATTTGAGAGTGTGGTATTCCCAGATTTAAAGGTACTTTTTCTGCACTCCCAGGGAAAACCTTGTTAGCTCAAAAATCATCATCATGTGACGTATTCTCTCCAGAACGGTGTCTCCATTGCAGCTGCTCTGAACGCATCACGATTCTGGGCAAGTCGACCTGCATCATCCAAAGATATGTTCAGACTCTCTGTGATGTCCTGGGTCCACCGTCGTCTAGGTTGTCCCCTTGCCCTTTTTCCGGGGACCATGCCTTCCATTACTAATTTTTCCAGACTGTTATGTCTTTTTATATAACCAAAAAATTTCAGCTTCCTTATGGTGATGGTATTTAGGAGCCGATTTTCCTCTACATTTAGTGAGTGCAGTACTTCTCTGTTGGTCTTTTTTTCTGTCCAGGGTATTCTCAACAACCTTCTGTAGCATTTTATTTCGAATAATGTAATCTATTTTGCAACTGTTTTATTAAGTGTCCATTTCTCGCAGCCTTATGTTGCTACTGGGAATATACAAGCTCTGATCAGTTGTAACTTTGTTTCTTTGCTTGTGCCTTGCCATAGGTTTTTCATCTGTATTAGTTTATGTGAGGCAATTGCAAGTCTTTAATTTCTACTGCACAGTCGCCAGAGCTGTTGATGATTAATCATAAGTATTCAAACTCATTAACACCTTCCAGTTCTTCGTTATCAATTTCAATTTCTGATTTGATCTTTACTTTAACTGTTGTCAATACTTTGGTCTTCTTGGTGTTTAGGTATAGATTCTGGGCCTCGCTGTGTTTTTTGGTTGACAGAATTAATTGTTCAACTGTGTCATCAGCATATCTGATTTCTGGGATCTGGTACCCACCGATGTTAAATGGGTCAAACTCTGCGTGTTCTTGGTCATCTCTTACGTTTCTCATGGTATTCTCGGCATAAATGTTTAACGGGTAAAGGGAAAGGGTACAGCCTTGTCTTACTCCTTTCTGTACTTCAAACCATTCTGATGTTTCTCCATCTATTATTACGGCTGCCTGTTGTTCTTGGTACAGCAGTGCGATGAGTTGTATAAGGTGGTTTGGAAATCCCATATTTTCCATAATAGTCTATAACTGCTGATGTTGTGCACAGTTGAAAGCTTTGGTGTAATCAATGAAACAAGTATATTGGTCAACATTGAATTCTCTACACTTTTCTATGATGGTCCTTATCTTAAATATATGGTCTCTGGTGCCTCTGCCTGGTCAAAAACCCGCCTGTACTTCGTGAATTTCTGTTTCTAGATTTTGTTGCATTCTTTTCATTATGATACAGACTTTTCTGTAGCTCAAAAATACATAACTAATCAGGAACTGCATGAGATAGGAACATGATTTTTTTTTTGGGAAGGGAAGTTAACATTCATTTAAATATCACTGCGTTTGAATTTTCCATCGCTCTGTTGATGGGATCGCAGGAAGCAGATTGTCCAGCCAAGATAAACATTATATATAGGCAACACTTATTCCAAATACTCTAAAACTTAAAAAAAATGTGTGATTTTATTAAGGTATACCTTTTAGAGAGCTCAGTATTTCTAAAGTTGATCCACAGAGCTCCGTGGTTGCTTGCCGCTGCTCCAGAGCAAAAAAAAAATAATAATAAATATCTTTTTGTGTCAGTTTTAACACCTATCCCATTTCCTTGTTTAAATTCTAATTTGAATGCTTCCAGCAAAATGCTGCGTTTTGGATCTTCTAAACCATGGACTGATGCTATGTACTCACTGACAAACCAGAACAAGATGGATGCTCAACCACTCATGGATTATTTCAAGCCTCTCCTCCAGTACTTAAAGAAGGAGAACAAAAATGATTATGGATGGGACCCCCAGTGTCCAAAAATAACATCCACTACCACTAGGGATAACAGCGGTACGATTACAGGTTCATTCGCAAGTGTTATTATGTTATTGGTATCAATATATGTGATAAACTGTTTCTTGGATTCCTAAAATGAACAGTATTACTTGTGGTCATTTTCGTGTTACTCTTGATTTTCTTTGAGCACTTGCATTCTTGTTAATTGTTTGTTCTGGACAATCTGATGGTTTACAGTGATTATATTATGAACCTAATAAAGTCATATCTTCTATCTTAAGGCTCAAACCATCACCAACTACTCTGTAGCCTCCTTTTACCACATTGTGTTTGTTAGTCTGTTATTGATGTTATAGTTATTTTCTGGAGCTGTTGATGTTATAGTTATTTGCTGGAGCTGTTGATGTTACAGTTATTCACTTGAGCTGTTGTTATAGTTATTTGCAGGAGCTGTTGTTGATGTTATAGTTATTTGCTTGAGCTGTTGATGTTATAGTTATTTGCTGGAGCTGTTGTTGATGTTATAGTTATTTGCTGGAGCTGTTGTTGATGTTATAGTTATTTGCTAGAGCTGTTGTTGATGTTATAGTTATTTGCTTGAGTCTTTGATGTTACAGTTATTCACTTGAGCTGTTGTTATAGTTATTTGCTGAAGCTGTTGTTGATAGTATAGTTATTTGCTGGAGCTGCTGTTTAAATACAATATACAGTGTGTTTAAAAATTATGTATACACACTTTAAAAATTTATATTTGATGCACAAAATACACAATTTTAAATTTCTTTATCACATTTTAAAGCTCAGAAATAGACAGTTTTTCACAATAACATAAATTTAGTTTAAATATTCAAAATGCCCACTGTCAGCATGAATACATGAGTGACATTTGTCACCAATTGATCTACAAATCTTTTAGAATTGTCTTTCTTTCTTCAAAACTCTATTGAGAATTCTCTGTCATTTTTCATGTATCTAAAAAAATAAAAGAAAATTACTTCATTATGAAAAAATGGTCTATCTCTTAGCTTTTAAATGTGATAAAGAAAATTAAAATTGTGTATGTTGTTCATGAAATATACAATTTTAAAGTGTGTATACACAATTTTGAAACACCCTTATACAACTGTATATAAATTTGTGAATGATATAAGAAATTACTGATTAATGCTAACTCTTCATCCACTTTTATTCTATGCAACATAATGTGGGAACATTTATTTCTGTTTCTAGTGCATTTGGTAACAATAATAAACGAAAATTCCTAAAACTTGTTTTTTCCTTTATTTGTTTTTAAGTCATAACTGAATATTTACTGTTCAGAATGGTTGTCACCGCTGTGTAGTAAAACTCATCTTTGAATAAACAATCTTTGATAAACTTAAGCACCTAGTCATTAAGGAGACCTGTTGACAACATTACCAGGCAGTTCTTGTTACAATCACAGCTCATTATTCCCTTTCAGTAAAACACTGACCTTAATGGAGTTGTTACCACTTTATTTGACATTGTTTTAGTTATTATATAAACTCAGCTGGGTCAATCCCGGTCAAAACATGAAATATTAAAATGTACCATGAAGGAGAGCTGCATGCTAAGTTTCAGCTCTCTGTGATAATTGAAACACTGAGATTTCACAGGTTTAATGCAAATGGATCAGCTACTCGCATGCTCTTTAAAAAGAAAACAAAAGGTGGAGAAGATGAAGAGAAGAAGACATGATATGAACATAGATAAACAAGCAATATCTCAACAGAGCAAACAAGATTGTATTATTATTGCCAGATTTCTCACTTCAAAACATGGAGGGTCAGAAATAAAGCGAGGAAAGTCCTTTCACCCTTCTCTGCTCTGTATAGTCAGTCAAGGCACAGAAGGAAATGGCAAATGTGACTGATCAAAAGCCAAGACGTCTAAAACAATAATAAAATGACTGCCAAACATCTGCTGAAGAGTGTTCTGACCTCCTTGATCATACACATGATAACCCACCCAGCAGTCTCAAATTAAAGCAGTCTAGCCATTTCAGTTGAAATCTAAGTTCACAATAACCCTGGAGATTCACTGCCACAAAAAACATAACAGTTTAGTGAAGAAGTGTTATCCATCATTCTAGGTATGATTCTTCTTCCTTTTGTGCTCCTTATGGAGCACGGAGTCACCGCTGCACCTGCTCCCTGAGCACACATACATATACACACACATATACACACGTACATATATATATATATATATATATATATATATATATATTATATATATATATATATATATATATATATATATTATATATATATATATATATATATATATATGTACGTGTGTATATGTGTGTGTAAATATATATATATAAACACACATATATATATGTATTTGTGTGTGTATGTTTATATCTATATATATATATATATATACGAGGGAAGGTCAAAAAGTAATGCCTCCTATTTTTTATGTATGTAAATACTGCATCGGTGTGCAATTTGTAAATTTAGCAGGATTCCTCAAACAGTCTTCTGCACTGTATAGCATTACCAACCTGTTTCAGTAACAGGTGGCACCACTGTAACAGTTTAAAAATGGCTGCCAAAGACGTTTGGTTAAAACAACGTTATGTCATAGAATTCCTCAATGCTGAAGGCCAGACCCCAATTCGCATCCACGAACGTTTGAAGAATGTTTATGGAGATTCAACAGTGGATGTTAGTACTGTCCGACGTTGGGTACATCGTTGTGATGAAGCTGAAGTAGGTCAATCCTCAATGGCTGACGCAAAGCGGACTGGCCGTCCGTCTACCGCAGTGACTCTACACAACATTCATCGAGTTGATGGCATCATTCGTGGTGACCGTCGGGTAACACTGGATGAACTTTCTTCCATGTTGTCCATTAGTAAAGGCAGTGTCCAGAACATCATTAAAGACCTGGGTTATTCAAAATGCGTTTGTGCACGGTGGGCCATACCCTGAGAGAATGTTGACAGACAGACATAAAGAAACAAGGAAAACCATAGCCATCAACCTCCTGCACCGTTGGGGCGAAATGTGTAACAAGGAGAAGAGAAGAGTTTTTATCGAATATTGTGACAGGTGATGAGACTTGGGTTCATTTTTTTTAACCAGAATCCAAGAGGCAATCAATGGAATGGCATCACACAACATCGCCGACAAGAAAGAAGTTCAAAAGTTCACCACCTGTAGGGAAAGTTATGGCCTCCGTGTTTTGGGATGAGAAGGGTGTGATTCTTCTCGACTTCTTGGAACGGTTAATGCAGACCGTTACATTGAAACTTTGAAGAAGCTTAGAGGTCATCTTCAGCGACTTTACCCATTAAAAGATCAGAGAACTGCACTACTTTTGCACGATAATGCCACGCCACACACCTCTAAATGCAACATTGATGCGATTGCAGAATTTGGCTGGACATTATTACCACATCCCCCTTACAGTCCCGATCTTGCACCTTCTGACTTCCATCTGTTTGGACCACTGAAAGAAGATCTTCGCAGACATCACTTTGAGGACACCGAGACCCTTAAACGTGCCGTACGCCAGTGGTTTAGGAAATAGGACACAAATTTTTACCGTGCAGGGGATACATGCCCTTGTGAGAAGATGGACAAAAACTGTAACAAATAACGGAAACTACATTGAGAAATAAATTTTTGAACTTCAGACTTGGGGCTACATTTCAATGTGAATGTTATCTGTTTTCTTGCCTATTGAATGAAATTAAAAATTACGTGGCATTACCTTTTGACCGTCCCTCGTATAATACGCCATATATATAAATATTTATATATATATATATATATATATATATATATATATATATATATATATATATATATATATATATAACAGATATAAACATTCATAATAATGTTATGAACTCTATCTATAATATGTACCTTTCAATATGCATGGAGGCATATCTGGATTCATCCTTATATGACCACCAGCTATGCACACTGCTACAATATATGTACCTGGAAGTGAACCTATGTCTGTGAGGCTAATTACATCCTCATTGACTCTTGAAATCATCCACACACTTCCAGGGATTTCCCCTGTGGTGAAACTTGTTGAGAACCCAACATTGCACCCTAAGCTTGGAGAAGTCACTTGAGCCCAGGCGAAATTCTTTGGGCTTGACTTGGTTGACTTCATGCAGAAGGATCTCACTATGAACCCAGTGATAGGAAGGGGAAGCTGAGAAGTGGCTCTGTGCAGGATGTGATAATTCCTTGGGAGAGCCCAGAACCAGAGTACAGTATTTTAGCTCTGCATAGTTGGAGAGCCCCCTTGGATGGCGGGGAATGCACAGTATGCCATGCACTTCTTACTCCTAGCTTGGGACCAGATGTGACAATCATTTAAATGCAATCCAAGCTGGAGAAACTGGAGCTCATGACTTCAACTCAACACATTTCAGAATGGCAGAAGATTCACTGGAAAAGCCTAGATCTACAGTGTAGATAATACCAAGGAGTCTTCAACTTGGTATTGGCTGCTAAAGAGCGAGAAGCTAAGCAGCCCTAGTTAAACAACAACAACAACAACAATAGGATGTACCTTTCAAGAGTATAGAATTTGTACATTTATGTTATTTAATAAATGTGTCAGTAAATACCCATTTTGTACATTTCATGTATCATGTCAGTATTCACTGACACTTATGACACAACACAAATAATTTTGCTTTGTTGTTGATGTTATATCTTTATCATTGTCTAACACAAGACTTTCAGCTGTATGCCAATAAAGTATCAATACATGTGTATCAAGTTACAGCACCCGTTTTTGGGAGTCAGGTTAGAATATCCATTTATACATATCAAGTCGGAGCACACACTTAAATGTATTAAGCCAGAGTATCCATTTGTATAAGTTTATGTCATGCTTGTGTATACATATATATATATTTATACACACACATACACACACATTGCATATAAATGTATTCCACGGCCTTCACCAACGTTTTGGCAATCGTGTAATAATATATGTAATAAATATCACAATGAAACTTGAGAATCTATAGGCCTAGTCTTTATCTTCAAGTGAAATTTGTTATTAATTTTGTAAGACAGTAAAGATGATGAGTTGGTCACTGTGAGTGATAATGGTGGTGATAATTTTGAGAACGTGAACGGTATTTTTTCCCACGAAGCAATCAGCGTCTTGCAAACAATGTGACATTTAACAATATTTTTACACAGGGGCCTCATCATCCGATGGTAAATCGTTCCACAAAATCATTGCATGTTGAAAATATTGTAAATTGTCGCCAATAATACATTGATTTCTTGTAACTCGTTCCTAACCCTTGGACAGGCAACCCCAACAACACATTTTTTTTTTTAAAAGTTATTTCTTGCATGTTACATACCATACTTGACTTGTACAATAAAAATGAGTGTTCTTTTTTTCTAAACAAAGTATTTCGTTCAACCCTTGATGGGTTATAACTAGGACATATAGTGTAATAAATTCAAGACAATAAAATCAGATTTCCAATATCCAAAAATATAGTACCTTCTTCTGTCCTTCAATCAGTCCAAATTTAGTAAATCAAAACCAAAATTGTGTGAAACAATCTGTGTGAC
Source organism: Oreohelix idahoensis (assembly GCA_024509875.1). Taxonomy (NCBI): domain Eukaryota; kingdom Metazoa; phylum Mollusca; class Gastropoda; order Stylommatophora; family Oreohelicidae; genus Oreohelix; species Oreohelix idahoensis. The sequence goes on along the minus strand of JAMPIV010008327.1, from coordinate 57,650 downwards.
ACCCCCTTTTCAAGAAACAAACAAACAATAAAATAAAAAGCAAACTAATACAAACAAGGAAAAAAAAACAAAGTAAAGTCTCTTATAGTTGATGGAAACATGAGTGTTTAAAAATCTGTACAGAGTATTTTTAAAATAGCTAAAATAAAATTAATACAAAAATAAGTAGGCCTAGCTAAATTAACATTTAACCTTAGACTGAAGTGCAGTTCCGCTTGAAACCTCCAAGCCCCATAAAAACCGTACCCGATTTGTTTTTTTTTTAACAGTTCAGTAAGGAGGTTCCAGTTAAAATACAGTGAAAATGTATTTTTTTTTTAAAAAGGTTATAATTATGATAGGCCTATATAGTTCTAGAAAAAAAATAATATAGAGCACTTCTTACTAAAATGTATTTTTTTTTTTAAATTAGTGAAGATAAACAGAAATCCCGTTCAACCTCTAATGGGTTATAATTAGGATATATATTGTTTTCAATTCCAAATAATATGAACAACTGCCGACATGAGAAAGTGGCATCACATTTGAAAATAGGGATACTCACAATTGTGCTTAGGCCTATACGTTAAATAATAAAATAAAAAACAAACAAACAAACAAACAAAATCAAGAAGAAACTATGAACAAGAATAATATTAAAGTGGAGGGGTGTATAGGCCTGGTGGTTCTAGTTATATAACGGACTTTACCAGATATTTAATTGACTTTCATCTGTTTAAAGTCACATGCATTGTAAGAACAGCAGACCTTCACATTCCCAGCCACTATATATTAACATGTGTTCGTGTTAAATATTGTTTGACTATATTATGCAGTTCCCTAGGTCTGTCTATTCTCAACACCTCCTCTATATTTATAGGTAAGTTGGATGCCTGCAAATAATCCAATATTGGTATTCTCATTTGGTCATACCTCTTACACTTTAACAAGAAATGTTCTATATTATTGTCTTGGAGACATCCTGCACAGTAAGGTTCTTCTATTCTGAAATAGCCTTTTCCCAGCTGTAGTCTGAGAAGTTTCTTATTACTGGGAATTTTCAATTCCCTAGATATCTGACATTTTCTTGTTGGAGCCCTGAACATCTTATATGCATGTCTTCCTTTCAGATTTTTATCCCACTCTGCTTTCCATTCATCTGTTATTAAATCTTTAATTAAGCTCTTAATTTCTGATTTACTCATCCCTACATTTATTAGATTTTTATCAGATCTACCTTTCTTGGCTTCTTTATCTGCCTTTTCATTTCCTTCTATGCCAACATGTGAAGGTATCCAAGCAATTAATACTGAACATCCTCTGGAATATAAGTATGTAGTAGCCAGAAAAATCTCTGCTATATCAGGTCTACTACATTCTCGTAAGTTTCTAAGTGCTTTAATTGTTGAAAGAGAGTCAGTTAAAACTGTTAATTTTTTGGGAGGGTTATTAGAGAATATTTCTAGTGCTTTTAGTATTGCCACCATCTCTGCAGTGAAAATGGATGTATTTTCCGTGATGCTATATTCTTTTGCCATTTTCCATATTGGAATATATATTCCTATCCCCAATTTGCCATCCTCTCCCTTGGATCCATCTGTGTACACAGTAATGCTGTCTTTTGATATTTGTTGTATATATTTATTGGCTGTGTTTTTAATATTTTCTATATTATTTGTTTTCTTAAGTATTTCTGCTAGGTGGTAGTCCGTGTCTGGTTTCTTGATCTCCCAGGGTTAGCTCTATGGTTGTAGTGAATGATAAATGTAAACAAATCGTGTAGTGAAACATTTCCAGTAAGAGATTCAGGTAACACGAAAAACAAAAAGAAAAGAAAAAATGGTTATATTTTAGGGAGAGCATTAAAAACAATTTGTTTCCCATCTAAAAATCGATTGAGGGAATATACATAATAATAATTCAACATTTCAATAGAGGGCTTTCAATGAAAATACATTGTCAGTATTATAAAATTATTATTATTATTAGATATATGGCACACATATGCAGGCTAAACATTTTTCAAGATATCCTTTTATTTTATTTGCACAATGTTACAATCATCATGCGCATTATTAAACTACAAGATCCAAATGAGATTCAGATAATATAGACATATACAGTTGCACACACACATTCATTTCTGTCAAAAGTCTACTTTCATTAATGACAATAATAAACAAGCCAATGTGTCAGATGCACATTCCTATTTAAATAATGTCAAGTTAGGCAGTACCGTGCGATTTTCCTGTTGCCGTACTGTCATGTATTTTCCCCCTGTATTTAAAAGTATTAAAAGGCCTTCCACGCACACCTCCCTCGTGGACGACTTATATCCCCTGTATATTTAATTCTCACAAGCGTGCCGTCACGTCGTCAGTCAAAAACTTTTCCCATCAAAGTTGCAGTCTGAAAATTATATAAAAATTGTGCGCTTCTGGCCTTTGCACTAAACTGCATGACGCTCAGTGTAATGTGCATCTTTTTCCCCGCAAAAGTTGCAGTTTTATTTTTAAAATAATAAATAGAAAACACATAGTAAAGTGTAAAAGGTAAGCCGTCCAAGGTATCTATCTTCGCGCAAGATTACTCTTGGCAAAGATATAGATAGCAGATGAATAACGCTTCTACCTTAGGGGAGCATTCACAAGAAATTCCCAGAAGTCAACAAACGCTGCTTAAGGGCTGAGCAAATTTGTTAACTTATTATCTGGTCCGTCGTCTTTTGTGAAGGGATTATGCAATGATTCTGGCCCGTCAAGCCCCCAGTTGGAGTAATCCACGAATGCCCTCTATAATTAATGGTTCTATATTTATATATATGTATTTATCAAGAAAACCTGGCTCATATGTTTACTTTCGTACATATAAACTGAATCAACTATTATTGTTTAATTTAAAATAACATAACAACAAATTTAATAGTCAGTTAGTCTGTAACATGGGAAAATAAATATGGAAAATTGGGTGAAAGTTATATAAAATTTTTCCTCATTGAGGTTTTGGTAGGGCGTTAATAGTAATAATGTCCGTATTTTTGCTTTAGCCTGGTATATAAAACTTAGCTCCAGATGAGTCCTGCAGCTGTGGTTTCCGTCACTTCTTTTTGGTGATGAGTACACTTCTCCACATAATTCGTCCACTGTAAGCGGTTGATGGTGATACTTAGTGGCGTAGGAACTTCAGTACTTAAGTCTGATGTCTTGTAACCACGAACTGTGACAAAGAGAAAGAAACAAATGCCTTCTGTGTACATTTGTTCTCCACAAACTAACAGGCCCATTTTCATGCGCTCCACCCACCAATGTTAACCTCTCAGAAGAATTAAATTTCCGAGCACACAATGTAACTCGGGGAATATGATGAAAATTCACCAATATCCTTCTGGGTGTCAACTAGGAAATTGCGTCTGGAGTGCATGAATAATGATCTGCCTGAATTACAATTAAAAAAGGTAAATAAATTTCACAACAGGATTCTATACACTTTAGGCACATGTGATGTATCATCACTCATTACTTGTCGCTACTCCCGTCGGGGTCTGGGGTCGATCTTCTAGTCAGACTAGCCAGAAACAATCACCATCTCTTGCAGTAGTGGTCCATGCATATACTATTTTCATAGATTGAGATTGCCAGCCTCATATATATATATATATATATAACCACTTAGCAAGAAACCTGTAAAATTTACATTAGTAAATAAATTGTTTAAACTTACCCCAAAATTTTGGGAATACACACTTCTCCTGGCGCAAATTAGAATGAACCCACAGCCCTGTATTTAGATGCTGTTCGAATCACTTAAGTCTGAGAAATTCCTCTTATGACGGGTGAAACACTTGGTCTGGAAATCAATAATTTCTCTTATGACAGGTGAGACACTTGGTCTGGAAATCTATAATTCCTCTTATGACTCCTTGTGATAAAATTCCCAAGTTTCCAGTCTTGTATTAAAATGGCGGGTTTACTTGTGAATTCCAAAGTTGCCCAATACTTGATCTGGTACTTATAGTTGTGGAATGAAAAGTCCTATCCTCTTTCTTCTGGCTTGTAGGAGGTGTTTAGTTGCCGCTGCAATGCAGTCTGTATGTGTGCTGTAACTCCGAGTTTGTTAGATTATAATTCACAATCCTTAGTTTCAAATCCCAGCTGTGTTTCCGCCGAAAGTTCCAATCAAATCATAGTAGATTCTCGCGAACCAATCCAATCTATCTAGCACTGTTTGGGTGGGGAAGTTTATCGTTATTCATCCCACGCGTATTTGAAAATATTAAATTTAATATAAACGCGTGGCCTCTTACACAATGATGTCATATCGTTACCTATGACTTCCGGCGCACCTCTGTTTATCACCTTTACCTGTGTTCCTCCGCCAGACAGATGTCTGGTCAAACCATATTGATTTCTTTCATCGTATCACCAAACCGGCTTGTGTCAACATGATCAACAGCTTTCCAATGGGGTCAAATGTTTGACCGCCCCGTTTCCATAGGCGGTCAGACAGGTTAGGCGATAAAATATTATTGCTGGCCGGGTCACCAAACCTGGCGAATCGTAACAACAGTCTGGGAGTGGAGTGTGAAACAATAAGATACGCATTACTCCCGAAGCAAATACTGCCATGGGGGATTGGCGTGTTAGAGAATTCACCATGCTATGTCCAGCATAGAGCAAAATAGTGAAAATAACGAATGAAAAGGCACGATTTATGCCACATAACAAGCGAATAATGAAGAAATATGAAGATAAGAAGTTTACTGCCGGAGGGCTGAAGGGTTGAGAGATCACACAAAAGGACACGTACAGACGTGTCGTCACAATAGATTACATCCCTTTAAAAAAAAGCAAAATAAAATATTTTTTTTCAAAACTACATAACAATTGGTAAAAGAACTTCATTCAGAATCATCAAAAGTTCCCGTCTTCTAAATGTGCTGCAGGTGCTAAATGGTTAAGCGTTAGCTTTAGTTCTTTCCCCGTCATTATTTTTACGGGTATATTTACTGGTTAATATTATAATCTCAGCTGAAATATCGGATAGTTGTTATAATCTATAACTGGTGTAATCTTTTTTAAATTATATATATATATATATATATATATATATATATATATATATATATATATATATATATATATATATATATATATATATATATATATATATATATATATATATATATATATATATATAATAATGTAATACACATAGTAGAAAACAAAATGCATAAGCAGCTCTAAAACAAAAACCATGGCGATATCACGAGAGGAAAGAAGACATCAGATTAAGCTGGGAGAACAGGTCCTGGAGCAGGTCGGCCACTTTAAATACCTCGGAGCTGTTATAGACCGGAAGTGAGGCATCAAAGAAGAGTTGGCAACTCAAAAAGCAGCAGCTGTGAGACTTTTTCAGTCCATAAATCGAGGATTCCTCAGCAAGAGAGAAGTTGGTAAGAAAACGAAGATGGCTGTATACCGCTCCACCTATGTCCCAGTCTTGACTTATGGATGCGAGTCCATGGGCAATGACTACAACCCACAAAAGCCAGATCCAGACCTTAGACGTGAGGTATTTGAGGAAGGTGGTTGAAATAACAAGAAAGAGACATGGTCCGCAACCAGACGATACGTCAAGGCCTAAAATCCCACCCCCTGCAGACCCAATTAGAACAGTCCCAACTGAGATGGTTTGGCCATGTCTGCAGAATGGAAGAAGATCGGCTACCACGACACGCATGGGAAACTAAGAGCCAGACCTCCAGGACCACCCAGAGTTCGCTGGGAGGACAACATTAGACAATCTTTGAAGGACCGAGGACTAGAATGGAACCCAGCCCAGGAGGAAGACAGCCGATAGGGTAGTCTGGCGCTCTCTCTTGCAAACCTCTACACCTCACGGTAGAAAGGGAACGACCAAGTAAGTAAGTAAGAAAACAAAATGCAGGCTAAATATTGTGCTGTTTAAAAAAAAACAGTAATAGGTTATCCCCATCACGACATCTGATGAAATCATAGCAATGTGTCGAGATTAAAAGACAACACAAAAGTCAGAATCAATTCATATATCAAGTTAGTCCTATTGTATGGCTCTGAAGATGAAGAACAACAAAAACAACAACCAAAAAGCGTCACACTTTCGCATGGTTTAAAAACAAAAGATAGTGTCATAGCAGATACGGCCGTAGGGGTGTAAAGTGTTAGAGTTTTCACAATGCTAGATACAGCTTCGAGGGGTGAAGTAACCACTATCCCTCCTCTTTGCCTTTCCTAACCCAAGAGTAGAGTCAGGTATCCATTTACAGCTGATATACCGTAGCGTGACACAACTGTCTTTCCGGCCCTGTGTAAACCTTTGCCGCGAGAGGCCTGCACTGTAACCACAGACGCTCTCATAATTGAGTGCTTGCTTAAATAGAAGGACTGTAGCTGTATGACAAGACCACTAATGTGGAACTGATGACACGAGCCAGACAAGTGCCAGAAGGACTGTAGCTGTATGACAAGACCACTAATGTGGAACTGATGACACGAACCAGACAAGTGCCAGAAGGACTGTAGCTGTATGACAAGACCACTAATGTGGAACTGATGACACGAACCAGACAAGTGCCAGAAGGACTGTAGCTGTATGACAAGACCACTAATGTGGAACTGATGACACGAGCCAGACAAGTGCCAGAAGGACTGTAGCTGTATGACAAGACCACTAATGTGGAACTGATGACACGAGCCAGACAAGTGCCAGAAGAACCAGACATGGGAAGATTTCGCTGGTGATGGATAGAACACAACGCCGTGGAAACCTGCTGATAAATTTACCAGGCAGCCCTTTTTCTAGAATCCCCAGGGTATAAAGAGAGGCGGAGGAAGACATTGGAATACATGTAGACAGACATGAACGGGGTTAACAAGATATGGAAAGACCTTGAGCTGATGGCACAGGACATGAAGACTTGGCATAAAGCATATGCTCTTTAGGGAGTTGAAAGATGAGGGTAACTAAGTAACTAATTTATATTGGATTTTGTTGTTGATGATAAGAAACTCTATACAGAGCGATACAACAGGAGGAAATCTGATCATCAGAAGTGGTCCCCCTGTCGATGAAGTGTTTCGGCCCCTTATACTCTAAGGGGAGCGGGCCCACCTGGGTCATGACTCCCAAGTGTCAGCCTCCTGTTGTCTTGCGTAGAGAAATGAACCCACTCCACCTTGGTTGCAGCTTTAAAATCCATAATTTTCCGCCATCTGGAGGCAATTGTGAAAGTAACCCCTATGGTGAAAACAAATTACTGTCCCGAGTTCCATAGCCCATTGCCGTTGTTCCACAGCCATCATGATGCCCTTTCCGCAGTTTCACTGAGCCTCTTCAGCGCCCTTGTTCTTGACTGTACCCTCAACTCCAAACAGTTTCAATAGATCATACACTGAGGCAGCTACGAGCACTCTTGCACCAACCTCAACAGCCATGACCCTTGCAGTGAACCCATCGTGTCTCAGTTGCTTTTCAGTAGTACCCATTTAAAAAAATAGAAAAAGAGGAGGCGGGGGTAAAAGACTTGTGACGTCATATTGGGTTAAAGGGTCTGGGTTTTTATGACGAGACTAGCAACAACCCGTCAAAACTGACAGGTTTTTAACTGCAGCCATCTTATCATTTTGATCCATAATAATAAGTCTGCAATACTTTAAATTAAAATTTTGTCTTGAAGAAACAATCAAAAACTTACATTTTAAGGTTATTTTTAAGAAAACGATGAGTTGAATCCGTTTCCCGAATGAAACTGGACCGAAGAGTGACTGTTGATTTAATCTGCATCTCCGCACCTTCCTGTCTCCAGTTCATGTAATGTTTATCAATTGGGTTGTTGGCTTCTTTCCATAATCAAACTGTTCATGCACACCGTCATTTGGGCACTTTTCTGTTTTCGGGAGAGTACATATAAGGGAAACAATACAATTATTGTCTGACTTTCAACCACAGTTGCACCCCTTAGCTGTGGTTGTAAGTTAACGCCTTTCTTCTTCTTCTTTGATCCTTAGCCGCCGACCGTCAAAGCAGTCAGTGGCCATTACGCCTGGTGGCGTCTTGTAGGGCAACAACAAATGGATTCCACTCTGCTCGGTCGGCGGCCATCCCCCGCACAGTGCCCCAACCCTGGTTCACCCTCTGCATCCCAGCCTCCACAGCCCTCCGCCAAGCTGCTTCCGGTCGGCCTCTCTTTCGTTTTCCTTCAGGGGTCCATAGCATAGCTGTTCTTGTGATGGCATTGGGGTCTCTTCTGAGGGCATGGCCAACCCAGCTCCAGCGTCTGCCAGCTATGATGGTGTGCATGTCCTCTTGCTTGTTCCGAGTAAGCAGATCTTGGTTGGTGATGGTATTCGGCCAAAAGATTAGGAGAACTGTTCTTATGCATGTTGTGTGAAAAGAGGACAATCTCGACACCTCCCTCTCTGCAACTCTCCAGCTCTCCGCGCCACAGAGAAGCACACAGCTCTGAGATAATCCTAATTTTGTGCCTGTGCTGCACCGAGAGGACCCCCAGACGTTGTCTAGACCAAAAAAGGCTGTTCCCGCTCTGCTCACTCCGCCACCGATGTCCCTGCCTGCTCCGCCGACTGGTGCCACCACGCATCCCAGGTATGTGAAGGCATCCGTCCGCTCCAGCCGCCGACTTCCCACCGACATGGGTCCAGGGTTGCCCACACCGAGCGCCACGACCCCTGTCCTCCCCAGGTTGATATTCAAGCCCACCCACTGGCCATACCCACCAAGTCCATCCGTTCCTTCCTGGACGTGCCGATGCGAATGCGCCAGCAGTGCAAAGTCATCCGCACACTCCAGATCTTCCAACGTAGAAAATGCAGTCCTTCCAATTCCTCTTGGACTGCCCTCCGCCGTATCACCCAGTCCATGACTGCCAAAAACAGAGCGGCCGACAAATTAGATTATGCTATTGTGTGTGACGAGGGGGAGGGTAATTTTGGCTTAAATTGCGCCCTATGTGATCGACCACTTACGTTTATAAATTATTTCTATTGATTTGGCACAATGTGCCACTCAAAAAAAGGCACAATGCTATTGCCCACGAGGGGCACAGTCCATTGATGGACTGGTAATATACATATGATAACTATAGTGCAGTTAGCAGAAAGTCTAATTTAGTTGCTTGAATAAAGTGCTGTGATAATAACTTATATATTTAATTATTTATTTATTTATAACTATAAAATGAAGTAAAACTAAATAATTTTTACATTTTTTTACAATGAAAATTATTAGCACATTATTAAAATTTAAAATATTTTTACAGCGTAATCAAAATTGTATGTTTTATTTTAAAAATATTTTTAAACTGTTAATTTTTAGATTCTCTCCCTTGTGCAATTTGCCGTTTCAAAAACATTTATATTTTTGTATCACGAGTTTCTTCAGCTAGCCTAATTTTACGTGTTTTTGTTCTGCAAGTGATAAATTTACAGGGGGAAGGTTAGGACCTTGCTTCCTTTTTTTTTTTTTTTTTTTAAACCTTTTTCCCATCTCATATTCACATTTCATTGATATTTACAAAATCAATGCACTGAGCATTCCAAATAAAGGGTTTGAAAAAAAACAACATACTAATAATATAGCAAGTAGGCCTACATGTAGAAACATATATACACGCACACATGCCCACACGTTAAGCTTACACCCATATGTTATACGTGACATAATATTCGTGAGATATTGGTGATCTGGAGAAAAATAAACTAAAAAATAAATAAAAGAATGTGCATATCTCATGATGAGGTAATTTATAATATTTACATGTATATGTTTGGCATATAGTTTGACCTAAATTATGCAGACCTATCACACAATAAGGTAGTCCCATAACAGATACTGCCGTAGGGGAGTGAAGTGTTAGAGACTTTACTATACTAGGTCCCAGCATCGAGAGGTGAGGTAACCAGTTCCCTTCCTCGCTGCCTTTTCCTTCCCTAACTCAAGAGCAAAGTCAGGTACCAATTTACAGCTGGGTAGACTGCAGCGTGATGATACCGTGAATCCGAACCCCACACCTTTGCTGCGAGATACCGGCGCTCTAACCACTCTGTCAATCGGATGCTCTATCACACAATGCAGGCCTATAAACTTTCGAATCGAAACGCCACGTATTCATTTTTAAAAAAAAAAATTGTATTCAACTGAGACATAAAACCAGATTTTTTTTTTTTTTTTGACAGGTCAGTAGGGTGGTTCTAGTGAAGATACAGTAATACATGGAAAAACGTGTAAAATAAAACACACACACACATTTTAAACTCTTTCTTGCAATCTGAAATTATACAATGCACATTTTTAAAATGGTTGTAGTGAATGAAAAATGTAAACAAATCATGTGTAGTGAAACATTTCCAGGAAGAGATTCAGGTTACACGCACACACAAAAAAAGAAAGAAAGAAAGAAAGAAAAAGAAAAAAAAATTGGTCATATTTTAGGGAGCGCATTAAAAAAAAATTATTTCCCATCTAAAAATCGATTGAAGTACTATGCACAGGGCCGTAGATACGGGGGGTGGGTTCAGACCCCTTAGAGAGGAAATGATACTATACCGGTACCAAAATAGTGCATTAACATTTTTTGGGGGTATTAAACCCCCCCCCCCCCTCCCCCTCTTAATAAAGTCCTATCTACGGCCCTGACTAGGCATAATAATAATTCAACATTTCAATAAAGAGCTTCTAATTAAAATACATTCTCAATATTATAAAATTTTTATTATTATTATTGTCAGGGCCGTAGATAGGACTTGATTTTGGGGTTTAATAATAAAAAAAAAATTTTATGCACTATTTTTAATTTTCTTTTTTTTTTAAATGAAACAAAAAGTTAACTTTACGATAGGCTGTCCCATAGCAGATACTGCAGCTGGGGAAAGAAGTGTTAGAGATTTCACTATACTGCGCCCAGCATCAAGAAATGGTGTGACCAGTTCCCTTCCTCGCTGCCTTTCCCCTTTAACTCAAGAATTGAGGCAGGTACCCATTTACGCTTGGGTAGACTGGAGAGTGTTGCCACTGTGTTTTGACCTCATATCAAAGACAACAAGTCTTCTTACTCTTACATGTGTGTGTAACATCAAATTGACAAAAAGTCTGGGTCGCTGATTCTGCATGAAATTAACTTCGGCTTTATACTTCATTAGACACTTATGGATAAAATATATGATAAGCGCTTAAGCGCCCCACGCCTTTTGTCAATTTGTTGTTACATTTTTTTACTGCAAGCTATAAACTCCTTGAAAAATTTATTTTTTGGATTTTTAGTGCATTAAAAGCATGTGTTTAAAATATTTTTTAAATATTGTTTATTACTTCTATGGCTCTTTCTATTAAGTTCTTATAAAATACATAGCACTGTTTGTGCCTTTATCTTCAACAAATCCACTGATTTCTGGTTTAATTTTATTTCTCACTCTTCTCAGGATAATTCGTAATAATATTTTGGTCACATGACTCATAAGACTAATGGTACGATGTTCTTCACATTCCATGGCTCCAGGTTTCTTTGGCAAAGCTATGATATGGAGTTTAGTAGATCATCAAGTATTTGACCACTGTTGTAGATGTCATTTAAGAGTTTTGTTATCACTTCTACTCCAAATTCTCCCAAAGCTTCCATTTCCTTTACTGTTACATTATCTGGTACATGCCTGTTCACTTTGTTCAAGTGGCGCAAGGCATCCTCTACCTCTGCCACAAGTATTGGAGGTCCTTCACAACTGTCCTGGTCGTTCAAATTTGGTCATTCATCATTATGCAGCTCCTTAATGTATTATGTCCACCTTTCTATCATGTTCTCATGAACCATTAACAATGTTCTTCTTTTGATTTAAAATAGCCAGTGACTGTTTGTTGTCCTGCTGCCTAATAACTCATTTATTCGCTTGTACATAGATTGTGTGTCTTTTCTGTTCCGCACTTGATTTTTTTTCTTCAAAACTTCATACAATTTGTAAAATAACTTCATTCAGAATCACCAAATGAGTTTGCCAGTCATCTAAATGTGCTGCAGATACTGAAAGGTTAAGCGTTAGTTTTAGTTCTTTCCCCGTCATTATTTTGAAGGGTATATTTACTAGTTAATATTATAATCTGAGCTGAAATATCGGATAGTTGTTATAACCTATAACTAGTTTAAACAGTATTTAATTACATATTTCTTTTTTAAAATACAGTAATGTAATACACACCTTAGAAAACAAAATGCAGACTAAAATGATTGTGCTGTTTAAAATTAGATTTAAAAACAGTGACATTTTATCACCATCGCGACAACAGTCTGACGAAATCAAATAATAATTTTTTTTTAAATACAATTTTGCCTCGTTTTGGCCAGGCGCGTCTTTTCAACCTAGTCGGTTATATTAGGGCGCATGTCCAAATATAAAAGGCCTTTAGGTCTGGGTTATTTTGTCAAATCATAGAAATGTATCGAGATTCCGTTGTTGCTTTTCAGTAGTACCGTACTTGTCACGGGATTGCCCCCCCCCCCCCTTTTTTGCTTTGCCGTAGTGGTCCACTAATGGTCACAACGCAAGCGTATCTAAAAGTAGGTCGTCCAAGGTATCTATCTTCGCGCAAGATTACTCTTGGCAAAGATGTAGATAGAAGATGAATGGCTCTTCTACCTTAGGGGAGCCTTTACAAGATAAGTAATGGCTCTATATTTATATATATATGATTCAATCAAGAAAGACTGATTATACGTTTTGTTTAAAATAACATGCAACAAATTTAATAATCAATTAGTTTTTAACATGGGAAAATAAATATGGAAAATTTGGTGAAAATTGAAATTAAACTTTCCTCACTGAGGTTTAGAATGGGCTTTAGAATGTCTTTGATTTTTGCTGTAGCCTGTTTCCGTTACTTCTTTTTGGTGATGAGTACACTTCTCCACATAACTCGTCCACTGTAGGCGGTTAGTGTTGATACTCTTCTCTCACACTAGTGGCGTAGGAACTTCAGTACTTAAGTCTGATGGCGTGTAACCACGAACTGTGACAAATAGAAAGAAACAAATGCCTTCTGCTGAGTACATTTGTTCTCCACAAACTAACAGGCCAGTTGTCATGCGCTCCACCCACCAATGTTAACCTCTCAGAAGAATTAAATTCCCGAGCACACAATGTAACTCAGGAAATATGATGAAAATTCACCAATATCCTTCTGGGTGTCAACTAGGAAATTGCATCTGGAGTGCGTGAACAATGATCTGCCTGAACCACAATCAAAAAGGGTATATAAATCTCACCAAATGATTCTATACACTTTAGGCACATGTGATGTAATCATCACTCATTACTCGTCTTTACACCAGTCTGAGTTCTGGGGTCATCTCTGCTGTCGGGTTTCCCCGCACGACCAGTCAGAAACAGTCAACAGCTCTTGCAGTAGTGGTTTATGCATATACTATTTTCATATGATGAGGTTGAGCCCCAAAGATGCAGCAATAGAGAATGCAGTCAGCGACCCATAGCTTGACTGCTTGCGTCAGGGTCAGCGAACCAGAGCTGCCCAAGACCCTACTCCACCTCCACGTGGTGGTCCTGGAAACAGGCTGCATCACTGCAGTCTGGCTGAGAGAGTAGGGATCGAAGAGGGAAGGCAAACCTGGTCCCAAAAAAATGCCGTGCTGAAGTCGGATGTGTCGGCCGAAAGGCGCAGATATCTCAGCTCCGGTGTAAACAGACACAACGCAACCAACGTCCTTTTCAGGACGAACGAGGAAGAAGAAGAATATGTTGAGGTTGCCAGCCTCGTATATAACCACTTAGCAAGAAACCTGTAAAATTTATATTAGTAAATAATTTATTTACACTTACCCCAAAATTTTGGGAATGCACACTTCTCCTGGCACAGATTTAGAATGGACACAGCTTTGTATTAGAGCTTCGAGATCACTTAGGTCTGGAAATATGAGTTAATTCCTCTGACGGCTGGTGTTCTGCGAATTCCTGGCCTGGGAAAACTGTTGGTAAAATTCCTCTTATGACTGGGTCTGGGAAATATGAGTTAATTCCTCTGACGGCTGATGATAAAATTCCCAAATGTCCAGTCTTGTATTAAAATGGCGGGTTTACTTGTGAATTCCAAAGTTGCCCAAAACTCGATCTGGTACTAATAGTTGTGGAATTGTAAGTCCCATCCTCTTTCTTCTGGTGTTTTTCGGAGGTGCTTCGTTAACGCGTCGATGCAGTCTGTCTATGTGTGTCTGATTTCTACAGTATATCTCACAATCCTTAGTTTCAAATCCCAGGTGTGTTTCCGCCGAATGTTCCAATCAAATCCATTGTAGATTCTAGCGAACCAATCAAATCTATCTAGCACTGTTTGGGTAGGGAAGTTTATCATTACTCACCCCTCCCCCGTATTTGACAATATTAAATTTAATATACACGCGTGGCCTCTTACAACAGTGATGTCATATCGTTACATAAGACTTCCGGCTGCACCTCTGTCTATCACAATATTGTGACCGTGTTTTCCTGGCGTAATGTCTTCCGCCCAGATGTCTATCCCGACAAATTATCTTATTATCGCCTTTATCTGCGTGCCTCCGCCAGACAGACGTCTGGTCAGACAGTGTTGTCTTCTTTCATCGTACGCACAATACAAGCTTGTGTCAACATGATCAACCGCTTTCCAATGGGGTAAAATGCTTGACCGACACGTTTCCACAGGTGGTCAGACGGATTCAAAGAGATAAGCGGGTGATCGGTTTGACGACTGGGTATTGTTACGATAATACGTCTGAGGAGTGGTAAACAATAAGATACGAATTACTCCCGTAGCAAATACTGCAACAGGGGAGTGGCGTGTTAGAGACATCACCATGCTATGTCCAGCACACAGAGTAAAATAGTGAAAATAACGAATGAAAAGGCATGATTTATGCCAAATAAAAGCGATGAGTGAGAAAAATGAAGAAAAAGAAATGATACTGCCGGAGGGCTGAACGTGTGCGAGATCACACAAAAGAGCATGTTCAGACGTTTTGTCACAGTTTCATTCATAACCCTCCAATCCCAAAGGAGCACAGGCCTTCAACAAACACATGCCAAGTCCTCCTGTCACGTGCCATGATCTCAAGTTCTTTCCACGTTCTCCTCATCATTTTCACCTCTGTTTCCAGCTCTCTTCTCCATGTGCTTCTTGGTCTACCTTTCTTGCCCTGGGGCTTCCAGAACAAGGACTGCCGTGTAATACTATCAACAGGTTTCCTCAGTGTGTGTTCTATCCATCGCCATCGTCTTCTTCTCATCTCTTGTTCCACTGGCACTTGTCTAGGTTCTTGTCATCAGTTCCACGTTGGTAACCTTGTCATACCATTTTAATCCCTCTATTCTTCGCAAGCACCCATTTATGAAAGGCTGTAGCTTTTCGATTGTTGTCTTTGTTGTTCTCCATGTCTCAGTGCCATACAATAGGACTGACTTCACATTTGAATTGAAGATTCTTATTTTCGTGTTGGATCCGATTTCTCTTGATCTCCATATATTTCCCAATGCAATGAAAGCTCCTCTTGCTTTTTGTATTCTTAGTTTGATATCACTGTCTGTCCTTCCAACTTTGTCTATATTGCTGCCAAGATATGTGTACGATTCTACATCTTGTATTGGTGTTTCTTCAAGTTCAACCCTGTTATCATTACCTGCATTTATTCTCATTATTTGTGTCTTTCCCTGTGTATTTTCAGACCCAATTGCTGTGACCTCTCATCTAGTGTTTTCAATTTGTCCTGCATCTGATTACGGTTATGGGACAGAAGAGCCAAGTCATCAGCAAAATCATGATCATCCAACTGCTTAGTCAGAGTTCACTGGATTCCATGTGTTTTGTCACAGAACTAAAAACTTAAAAAAAAAGAACAAAGGGGCCGTGTTACCATTAAAGGATGCAAGCATATGTTCTACTGATGTAGTAAGGCTGATATATATATATATATACTGCTATGGTGGTAGTGGCTGGTGATGTATCGTGCTGTAATATGACTAATCGCGAATGTGTGACATGGTAGTTCGTCAAGGTGGACATCTATGTATCAGTGCAGACTGGTATCACCACACGTAACGTACCAGAGTGTGTGTGGCATTCATCACCTTGAAGGATGTAGATGTGAAGTTGATGGAAGCATATGTTGTACTTGTTACAAATATGGAGTCAAAATATAGGTGAACAGCTGTGTACGTTTTGATCATTTATTATGGTCACAGCAACAAGACGAAGACAACTCCATGTAAGCATGACACAGGAACATGGCGGATATGAAAACAGTTCACAACAATGGCATGTACATAAGTTCCAATAATTATATGATTATCAAAGTGTTGCAGACTCCAGTTTCTCTCTCATTCCACAACTAACAGAGAAACCCCATATTACACAACGGGTAAATACTGTATAAACATCCAACAGTTTCTTTCTGACTCATCAAAGTCATTCTTCTTAAGTCGACCTCCCAAACATGGCGGGCGACGAAATTAGCATAGTCCATCCCTCTAATCGGACGTATCGAAGATAGGCTGTCCTTTCGAAGATAGGCTTATACAACTCCCTTGTACATCAGGCGAGTTTTCATTTTCAAAGTTATAATAGCAATAACTAATAACCCATCTGTTCTTCCACTCCAGATAGTTATTTATATATTAGGCCTCTATCAAACAGTAAACACTGTGGATTCCTCTTCTGTAGACATAAGTGTCTAAGTTCAAAATATACCGCCAATCATGCGGGTTGTAGAAGATTATCTATTCTCATGGGTCTCTGTGTGTAAATCTAGAAAAACAGTCTTAGATGGCTCCAACGAGCGTAACAAGAGGAATACTCTGCCTTCCAACCATTTGTGAGCTCTTGTCACTGGTTGACTCAAAAATATGATCCTTACAAAGGAAGTGTGAAAGTTTCGTTATTTTACCTTGATACGAATTCCTAACACAACTTCGAAGCAACTGTCGTCTTCCTGACGAACAGAAATAACACAGGGGACTCTAAATACAGTGGAAGAGTTTACATCCCCAAAAGGCAATGAAGAGAAATAATCAGCCATTCCGTCTGACAGACCCAGAACAAAAAAACACGGCCTCCCGCCGGAAATCTTCTTCAAAAACCTAGTTTGGACATGCGCAGTTCGCATCCCCTCTGACCTATCCAGTCAGCTGGTATCCTTTAAAAGAGGAGTAACTACATATTTACTTTCCCTCAAAGCAAAAGATGAGTATTCGCCCTTAGATTATGGTTCCAATGAAAAATACATTAGACCCAAAAATCTTATTCAAAATATAACAAGCATACAGACAGACTACATTATCAGTTATGAAAAACTGCACGTCTTACAACACCTCCCGGGAAAAAAAATGAAACTTTTTTTTTTTGAAATACATCTAGGAGCAACATACAATAGGCTCACAACGCATGAATAATGCGCAGATGAAAGTATCAAAAACAAATATAACGCCAAATGTGAGGCTCAGTCGACTCATGGAGCGACCGGTGAGAATATATCTCATAATCTCATAATCTCAGAGAAAGCGTTTCTCTAAGTATAAATGTTTCCAGGGAGGTGTCACCAACGTATTCTATAATGTTGGCAATGACACAATGCATACAACAATTTCATCCAATAAATTCATATTAGGTATCTTAAGTTCATGATTAACAAAGAAGAAAAATCATCAAAGAATAGCGGTGAATATACATCAATGAACCGCTAAGTAGTGATACAATCACTATATTACAAATTACAAATGTGTACATATTTTGATACAGAAAAAAGAACTGTTGTAAAGTTAGACACATTAAGAAGTCCAAGATTTAACAGTTATGTGGAATCATGTTGAGATCTACCATCACAATGAGATCTATCAAAATTCTTATCTCTGTTGAGCCCATTGCTCTTATTTGAACTCCAGTTAACATAGTTA
Source organism: Oreohelix idahoensis (assembly GCA_024509875.1). Lineage (NCBI taxonomy): Eukaryota > Metazoa > Mollusca > Gastropoda > Stylommatophora > Oreohelicidae > Oreohelix > Oreohelix idahoensis. Next base: position 39,696 of record JAMPIV010008327.1, on the reverse strand, counting down.
TGATTGTTATTTTTCTTCTGAACAAAATATCTATTTGATGGTTTTTGTTGTCCTGGAGAACAATCATTACAATGTTGATAACCTTTATGAAAGTTCTTATAGTTACTAGGACCAAAATGTTGAGGACAATTAAATTGCCTCCAGTTCTTTGAAGAAGAACTATTATCATATGGACGCGTTTGGTAATGTCCACAATCACGATAATCTCTCTTAGCAAAATTGCTTTTATTTTTTTCTGTGTCACTGTGCTTAATAGGTACATCGTACTGTCTGAGCTGAGTACGATGGGTACTAACAGTTTTGTTTTCTTTTACCAACTTATCAGGAATCTGAAAATTCGATGCACGGTTTCCCTGAGGAATCTTATCATGACACTTATCAAAGTCCTCACCGTGATCTAAACTTGATTTACCTTTGTTGGCCTCACGCCAACTCCCATTAGAGGCAGTATCGTTATTCCGTGGGAAACCATATTTTCCACGACAAGATTTGTTCACATATTGCTTAGTGTTACTATTAGCATCGAGTGTCTGTCGCTGGCTCTTTGCATTCGTAACATGTTGACCCTCATGTTTATGTTTCAGTCTATCCACCTTAGTAGTAGATAACATGTTATTGTACAAAACAATATCTAATAAACTGTCAACTCTCTTACGAAGTTTTGTAACTTCCACCTCTGCCATAGCTTTCTCTCTAGTAACAGCTTTGTATATTCTTTCGTTGGTTTTAATTTTTCTGTCATAATCCAACCTTATGTCTTGTAACTGAGAAATAAGAGTCTTCTCTTTAGTCATACCATCTTTAAGCTCTTTTCTCAACGTTGTCATCTGAGACGTATTTTCTAAGACATTAGCCTTCTCCTGAACAAGTTCAAGTTTGAGTGCTTCAATAGCACTATGATGCGTAGTCATCAGTTTATCAACCTTTTCTGGAAATACCACATTCTTTTCTTCTAGTTGGCGGCTTAGAATCACATTCTGACTCGATAGATTAGTGAGTGTATCATTATATATCTTCTTGTGTTTCTCAGCCTCCACTTTTAATTTCTCATAGTTCATTTTTACTTGTTCAAGCTCACTAATAAGAGACTGTTCTTTACAAAGATGATTGTTTTTCATTAAGCTCACTTCAACTTCTAACTCTTTTTTCTCCTTTTCCAGTTGAGATTGTCTCAATTTATTCTCACTAGGAAGAGCTAATGTTTCTATAATCTTCCACAGTAGTTTCAAATCAAGCGTGGAAGAGTTCACCTTATTTACCTGATTACCCAACATCTCTTTTAATGAGGTCACTTCATTCTCTAACTCTTTCTTCTGACTAAGAGAAGAGTCATAGACTTTCTTATTATCTTCTATCAACATCATCATTTTATCCTTTAATATTGTATTTTCATAATTCACTGCTGATAACTTATCAGTAAGAGCTTTCTTTTCACTTTGAAGCTCATTTATTGTTTCCTTTAATGCATTCAACTCCAAAGCTAAGAGTTTAACTTCATGTTCCATCTTCGCTTTTTCCATTCTCTCATCGTGTTCTCTTTGCTGCTGTTCAGCTTCTTTGTCTAATTTTTTCAACTCAGCTTTCAGTTTATCAATGTCCAATTTTTGTGCTTTTTCATATTGACTGGTAGCATACTCCTCCAACTTATCACCAGTCTTGCCTAGGGATTTCCCTTGCTCAATGAAGTAATCTAAAGTCGACATAATGTCTAACAATATGTGACTAATATCCCTGAAATAACAAATTAATTTATTTCAACCAAACAGGAGCAAGTTTTTAACAAAAACTTGTATAATCAGCTCCCTTAATTTCAATGTCTTTTGAAAACAAGTCTTTTGTAAGAACTTGTATGGTTATTCTATGATAACAATATCATCAGACATTTATATCATAAATTCAATCAAAATGTCAATAGTGTATGTCTAAGTATGTGTACCAATAGCAAACAAAACAATAACAATAATACGAAGACAAATATTCAAAACACCACGATAACATTCGCAGAAGTCAACTAAAAACTAAAATGAAGGAAATCTCACAAAGGATGTGATGATAACTGCGAAAATGTAAATAAAACAACTGACGTCACAGCGTATAAACATAAAATGTATAGAACTGAATGACAGGAAAGAGTAGACCTACAAATACAAACAAATTTAATCAAAACTAAAGAATAGAAAAATGTTACAAAAAACAACGAAAAAAAGCACACCTCGTCACAACTAACACAAAATAGCAACAGTTGTCGCTTAGCAAATTTCACTATAGGAAATTTGCATAAACCCTACAGAACACTCTCAGTAGAAAACCTCTGTCACGTGGTATTTTCTAAAGGAGTCACCGCCCAACCTGAATCCCGCAAAACATATACACAAAATATTACATGTAACACTTAAACATAAATATATATATTTCATATAATGTAATGTAATGCAATGTGCTGCACAAAAGATGTTATTCTAATACAATAGCACTGCCAATTTAATAAATAATTACTTCTGAATTAAACTATTACAAAGTTCAATATAGAGCAGTACAGGAAGCTCCACCGATGAAAAATGTACTACTAATTCTGCTTCAGAAACTGTGGCGATGGTAAATCGGATTTCTGTTCTTCAAAACAGTAATGACAACGTTCATGACACATGGCCTTCTAAAGAGCAGTTTTGACCATCAACGCCGGGTACTTTTCATTCTGTACAATAACGTCTGCATAGAAAATCAGAGTCTCACAGGCAACGCCGGGTACTTTGCAATTTGACGAAGGTAACGTCTGTGTAGAGTCTCACCTCGTAAACCCACGTATTTGATCACCACTGTTACCAATAAAGGATGCAAGCATATGTTCTACTGATGTAGTAAGGCTGATATATATATACTGCTATGGTGGTAGTGGCTGGTGATGTATCGTGCTGTAATATGACTAATCGCGAATGTGTGACATGGTAGTTCGTCAAGGTGGACATCTATGTATCAGTGCAGACTGGTATCACCACACGTAACGTACCAGAGTGTGTGTGGCATTCATCACCTTGAAGGATGTAGATGTGAAGTTGATGGAAGCATATGTTGTACTTGTTACAAATATGGAGTCAAAATATAGGTGAACAGCTGTGTACGTTTTGATCATTTATTATGGTCACAGCAACAAGACGAAGACAACTCCATGTAAGCATGACACAGGAACATGGCGGATATGAAAACAGTTCACAACAATGGCATGTACATAAGTTCCAATAATTATATGATTATCAAAGTGTTGCAGACTCCAGTTTCTCTCTCATTCCACAACTAGCAGAAAAACCCCGTATTACACAACGGGTAAATACTGTATAAACATCCAACAGTTTCTTTCTGACTCATCAAAGTCATTCTTCTTAAGTCGACCTCCCAAACATGGCGGGCGACGAAATTAGCATAGTCCATCCCTCTAATCGGACGTATCGAAGATAGGCTGTCCTTTCGAAGATAGGCTTATACAACTCCCTTGTACATCAGGCGAGTTTTCATTTTCAAAGTTATAATAGCAATAACTAATAACCCATCTGTTCTTCCACTCCAGATAGTTATTTATATATTAGGCCTCTATCAAACAGTAAACACTGTGGATTCCTTTTCTGTAGACATAAGTGTCTAAGTTCAAAATATACCGCCAATCATGCGGGTTGTAGAAGATTATCTATTCTCATGGGTCTCTGTGTGTAAATCTAGAAAAACAGTCTTAGATGGCTCCAACGAGCGTAACAAGAGGAATACTCTGCCTTCCAACCATTTGTGAGCTCTTGTCACTGGTTGACTCAAAAATATGATCCTTACAAAGGAAGTGTGAAAGTTTCGTTATTTTACCTTGATACGAATTCCTAACACAACTTCGAAGCAACTGTCGTCTTCCTGACGAACAGAAATAACACAGGGGACTCTAAATACAGTGGAAGAGTTTCCATCCCCAAAAGGCAATGCAGAGAAATAATCAGCCATTCCGTCTGACAGACCCAGAACAAAAAAACACGGCCTCCCGCCGGAAATCTTCTTCAAAAACCTAGTTTGGACATGCGCAGTTCGCATCCCCTCTGACCTATCCAGTCAGCTGGTATCCTTTAAAAGAGGAGTAACTACATATTTACTTTCCCTCAAAGCAAAAGATGAGTATTCGCCCTTAGATTATGGTTCCAATGAAAAATACATTAAACCCAAAAATCTTATTCAAAATATAACAAGCATACAGACAGACTACATTATCAGTTATGAAAAACTGCACGTAACAGGCCGGTAAAAGACTTCTAACGTCATATTGGGTTGGAGGTTCCAGGTTTTTGTTACAAAATGCGACAGCTTTTGGAGGGTTGAAGATATGGCGGGATTTAACAATGGCACAATTTGTATGCCATGCTAAAAAAGGCACAATGCTATTGTCCACGATGTGATTTTAATCACGATTTGGTAATAAATGATTTATTTTTTTTTAAATTTTTATCCCCTTATGGGGCTCAAAGTGAGGTCTATTGACTTTATTAATAGGATGTGTGAATTGTGTGTGATCCCGGCACTGGCTAAGACACTCTGATCTTAGCCTTTTTTTTCCCTCGCATGAGGTCGCATTTATTTTCCTCGCATGAGGTCGCATATTTTAAACTCGCATGAGTCGCGGTGGCGCACGCCCCGGCCCTAGCTAAGAAACAAGGGTCTTAGCCAATAGGCCGGATATCAAGGCGCACGTCTAGCCTCAAAAGATCAAATACATTATTAACAAGTTAATGTCAATGCACTTTGATCTTAGCAAAAATTTTTTTTTTTTTTGGTGTTTATAGTGTTTAAGTGTAATCAAAATGTAAAAAAAAAAAAGAAAAAAAAAAAAAATATTTTTAATTGGTGGTTTATTTTTTGGCTCGGCATTAAAAGACGACACATACAGAATTGTGTGACAATTAACGAATAGTTTTAGTTTCTTGTTTTTTTTTTTTTTTTTTTTAGTCAGGCATACCCCTTTAGAACAATCAGCCTGCGTCATTTAATAAAATAATGCTCAAAATCATACAGTAAAGAATAAAAAGTAAGTAGACAGCAAAGTCCACGAAGAGCAGTTTGGTTTTAGACGGAACAAGAGAGGCAATATTGTACCTAAGAATATTAGCAGAAAAGTATACAGAGGTCCAGAAAAATATATACACGTGCTTCAATGACTATAGGAAGGATTTTGACAGAGTCCATCACGAGAAAATAATTGAATGCCTCGAAGACATAGGTATTGATGGAAAAGACATAAGAATACTCAGTAACTTTTATTGGGAGCAAACTGCTACTGTAAGATCTGGAAGGAATTATTCACTATACTAATAATAATAATAATAGCCCCTTCAGTCATAACTGACTATGGGAATGCGCCCCTGAGGTGACAGCCCTCAGCTGCTTATTTTCCTGGTGCTCCTTTCGACGTTTTCTCCTCACCTCTGCTTCTTGTGTGAGCCTCTCTTCGCCCAATCTGAGGTGGCGCCGTAAATAGCATCGCCACTTAGTGCGATTGGCAGCCCTCGCCTATTCATCCAACATTCCACTTCCGTCTACTATAGGGGTAACACGCATTTTTGCTTACCTCAAACCACACAAGCTTGATACGGTCTTTTTAGGACGAGACACAGTGAAGACATCCTTAGAACTACACAAGTTATCAGATAAGTTGATATTTTTATCCATCCTCAGTGTTAGCGTATTGCAGTTAATTTTAGAAATTAAAATAATAGAAATTAAATAGCGCCACGTGGCAATTCTTTGAGTGAGATCAGGCAGCCATCTTGAAAGACATATTTAAGTGGTGAATAATTTATACTTTTGTTGATAGTATTAGAGTAGGCCTACTGTAGTTAAGGTTAAGTATTAGGGGACTATTTAATTTAAGAATCGTAGTGGGATAAAGATATATATAACAAAATAAACCAAAAGCCAAAGATTACATATAATATTCAATCATCAGAATATAATTCAAAGACAACAAATAGTAGCATACTAAAAGACAGGGAAAATAACCAATGGTAGTATTCACCAGAAAACAGTCCGAGGAAGGGAAAACGATGGCCAAAACTCCAGAAAAAGACAAAACTTCAGAAAAAAGACAAAACTTTAAACCGGACACAGAAAGAAACAGGACCACAAACCCTGAAATAAAAAAAAAACAGAACTAAAGGACACGAGTAAAACAATAATGGAAAATCGGGAAGGAGGCGCGGAAGGAAAAAACAACAAAAAGCAGAATCAACAAAGGAGAAAGATCAGGAACCAGCACAGCGAACGGAAAGAAAGGACCCAGGGAAAAGGATAATCAGGACAGCCAGGTAAACGCGGACAAAACAAGTCATGAAACCAGAGGGGATAAACTGAAAGGAGGCTCAGAAGTAAAAACAACAAAGGAAGGCAAAACGTGGGCAGAAGCAGTTAAAAACCAAGGTAGGGACACCAGACATGATAAACTAGAAGAAAATAATAACCCAAAAAAAAAACAATGAAAGTACCAAAAAAGACTCAAGACATCTAGCAACCCAGGCAGATCCCAAAAATACAGATGTAGTAAACATATGTCGTTTAAAAATAACGCAAGTAGCTGGTGAGGCTGTCAAGATCAAGGCATTAGATGAAGACAAAATTATAAACATCCTTGATCCTGTGTTAGGCAAAAAGGCGATAGCCAAAATTTCCAAAAACCATTTTGGCATAATAATTACCCCAAATCAGAGTGACAGAATAAAAGAGATGTTAGAGGAACTCAAAGTAGAAGCAAAAACAGTGACTCTTGCACACGACATAGAAGTAAAGATAGAGCTAGCAAAAGTGACCAGTAGATGTGTGTTAAAAGGGATAAACACTACCCTTTCAAGCGAGGAAGTTATGAACATCCTCGCAAAACATAACCCAGACATAAAGCTGGTACACGTGGACAGAATAATGGTGAAAGGGAGTATCGTTACCCCAGTGGTAGTGATAACAACAGAAGGTAGGGAACCCCCCAAGACGGTACTATTTGGGAAAACACAAAAAACACAGAAGCCTTCATTCCCCCAGTGTTGCAGTGCTCCAACTGCATGAAGTTTGGTCATGGGCGCCACACTTGCAGGGGGAAGGCAGTATGTAGGTTTTGTGCGGGGGCACACCCTTTCACGCAATGCGAAAAGGCAAAGTCAGATACTGACTATAAAAAGGATAATGCAAACAGAAAATGCATTAATTGCAAAGGAAATCACAGCGCCAGATTCCAGGGCTGCCCAGTATATCAGCAGACCAAAAAAGCATTGAGGGTAGCTATAACAACCCAAACCCCTTTCACAACGGTCATTAAAGAATTAAAAGAAAATGATACTTATACGAACAATAAAGTTATAACAGAAATTAAGAGCGTGCAAGAAGATGTCAAAATGCTTAAGTCACAGATGGCAAAAAAAAGTAAGAACAAGTTAGAAAGTAATAAAACAGTACCAAAAAACCAGTCAGATGATTCAACTACATCCTCGGATGACACAAGTGCACTGAAAAGTACAGAGGCATTGCTTCAAGAAGTGAAAGCCATACAGCACCAAATTTCCCAGGATATAGCTAAACTGACTGAACTGAAAGAAGAAAATGAAATGATACTAGTCAAACTGTCTGAACAAAAAGAAGAAAGTGAAATAATACTAAAAAGAATGGAAAGTGAAAAACAGGAGATTAACATAGGGAGAGAAGGGAATGTAGCATTGGATGAAAATAGGAAAGTGGTCAAAAAGAACAAAAGCAACCTAGAAGAAACTATCATAGAAACTATCAAAAAACGATTTGAGGGACTGTTACCACACTTAGCGGAAGAAGTTAGGGAAATAATGACAAGTTTAAATAAGGATTTTCTTGAGAACTTGATGGATAGTGGATCCACAAGTACAGGAAATAAAGAATAAGAGCAAAATTGATAGTTAACCAAAATAAAAGGTATACTAGATGATGATAAAATTCAATTTAGAAAGATTTAGAATTATCCAGTGGAATTGTAGGGGTATTAAAAAAAATTTTGCACCCCTACTATCAGAGACTGGAGGAAATACTGATATATATGCTCTTCAAGAGACCCATTTAAACCCAAATAATAGATATAGTTGTAAGGGCTTTAAGATACTTAGACACGATAGGAAAGAAGGTAGAGGAGGAGGTGTCGCAGTCTTAGTTAGCGAAAAATTTAAAATCATAGACTGGGAAGTATTTAATACAACCAATATAGAAGGTATCCAGGTTACTATAGCAGCTGAACCAAACAATCTAACAATTCTAAATGTATATGCTAAAGATGGCACAATTAAAGATGAAGAAATACTAGCCATAAGCACCAGACTAGGCCCCAAAACAATCATAGTAGGCGATTTTAACTCCCATCATTGTGCCTGGGGTGGACAACATGCAGATAATGCAGGAAAATGCCTACTTGACTTCATAGAAAACAATGAACTACTAATACTAAATGATGGATCTGCAACAAGAATTAATCCACAAGCTAATAGGGCAGACTCAGCAATAGACATAAGTATAGCAACTAACAACCTAGCGAATGTAAATTGGGAAGTGTTACAAGACACAAACTCAGATCATCTGCCCATTGTAATAACCATGCATGAAAATGTCATTCCAAACCCAGAACCAGAGAAACCTACCTTCAACTATAAAAAAGCAAACTGGGAAGCTTTCCAATCAGAGCTGGAGGTGATGGAATATAAAGACATGGAATCAGATGATACTGACTTGTGGGCGGAAACACTGACCAATGAAATTCTGAAAATAGCAATAAAGTATATACCAAATAAAAATATGCCACAACACCTTAAACCAATAAGTAACATTAATAAGAAAAGAGAAACTCAATGGAATAAAGAACCAGTTGCCTGGTGGAATAAAAGCTGTGCAGAAATTCATGAGAGAAGAAAAAGGGCCTTACAAAAATATAGAAATAACAGAACAGAAGAAAATTATGATAAGTATAAACTTATTAGGAATGAATCTAACAGAATAATATTCAAAGCCAAAGAAACTAACTGGAAGGAGTTTTGTCAGTCACTTAAACCTAGCACTCAAATTAGAGAAGTATGGAAAAAGCTTAAGGCAATCAAAGGGAACAATAAGAAAACAATAATGCCAACAATCAAACTACCAAAGAGAGCAGAAACAGATAAAGAAAAAGCTAATGCCCTTAGGCCAGATAGATGAAACAAACTATTTAGATGCTGATATAACAGAGGAAGAAGTAACTAATGCAATAAAAGATAAATCTAATACTGCCTCAGGGCAAGATATACTTAGTTATGAAATCCTTAAGAAAGTACCCAAAAGAACTATAAACATAATAACTTCACTTTATAACAAAATCTGGAACTTAGGAAAGATACCAAAAGCATGGAAAGTAGCTATGATAGTACCCATTCTAAAACCCAATAAGGAAGCCCATGAAGTAAGTTCATATAGGCCTATCTCCTTAACATCACAACTAGGTAAAATACTGGAAACTGTTGTGAATAAAAGAGTTAAATTCTACCTGGAAAAAAACCAGTTATATAGCCCAAACCAGTCAGGGTTTAGAGCAGACAGAAGTACAGTAGACCAGCTTGTAAGATTAGAACATGATGTAAAGCTAGGGTTCAAGAGGAAAGAGAAAACAGTGGCAGTCTTTCTAGATGTAGCTAGAGCATATGATGAATGCTGGCGCGATGGAGCTCTTTACAAAATGAAAAAGATTGGCATTACTGGTAAAACCTATAGGTATCTAGAAAACTTTTTACAGGACAGGTATTTTGCTGTACAGGTGAATAATGATAGGTCAGAAATATATGAACAACAGAATGGGATTCCTCAAGGATCAGTGATCTCTCCTTCAATTTTCACTATAGCTGTAAATGATTTAGCAGATGAATTTAATGACATAAAGAATGCAGTATCACAATTTGCAGATGACTGTGCCATTTGGCGATCTGGAAAAAACTTGGACCATGTTTACAAAAAACTTCAAAATCAAATAGACAAAGTTTCAGAGTGGATGAAAAGTTGGGGCTTCCAAATTAATGTAAACAAAACAGTAGGTATGATTTTCAGCAAAGGAAATTTAAAAAAAAATAACAAAATCAATATAACCATTAAAGGACAGAAAATATGTACCTCCTCAACAACTAGATTTCTGGGCATAACTTTAGATAAACAACTAAATTATAATAAACATATAGACAATTTGGTACAAAGCTGTAGGGGACCCCTAAATATACTAAGGATTGTAAAAGGTAATGGATGGGGGGCCAGCAATAAAATAATGCTTATGTTCTACAAGTCCTTCATCAGGGGGAAACTGGATTATGCCAGCATAGTCTATGACTCAGCTGCAGCTTCTAACAAAGCAAAACTGGACAGGATTCAAAATGCAGCCATGAGAACTATTACAGGTGCATTTATATCGACACCAGTAGAAGCTCTAGAAGTAGCTCTCGGCATACCTCCCCTTGGTCTAAGACGGAAAGAACTGAGATTAAATTATTGGAGTAAAGTAGCACAAGAAGTGACCCACCCAGCACATAAAGCATTTGTCAAAAACCAACCAAGTGTATGGGACGTCCCCTTAAATAAAGATAGATATCCAACAGGATGGAGAACTATAGAAGACCTAATGCAGTTCAAAGAACTATCAAACACAATTGAAAATAGTAATAAATACAGAAGCAAAATACCACCCTGGGAACTAAAAACACCAATCATAGACTACTCACTTACTGAAAAGATCAAACAAAACATAGAAGATAAGGAAGCCAAAATGATAAGTAGAAAGTTCATAGAGCAACTAACTAAACAAAGTCTGGCCGTCTACACTGATGGATCCAAGGGTGATAGTGGGCAACTAGGTGCCGGAGTTGTAATACCACAATGGGGAATAAAAAAGAGCTACAGTATAACAGAAGGGGCATCGATTTTTACTGCAGAGATGGTAGCAATTCTTAAAAGTCTAGAAATAATCGAAGATAACCCACCAGAAGCTGTTACGATATTTACAGACTCACTATCATCACTACAAGCACTAGAACACCCAGGTAAATGTAGCCGGCCAGACATAAAGGAAGAAATTCTAGCAATTAATACATCACTAGAGAACAGAGGATGTAGTGTGAGGCTAGTGTGGGTTCCAGCACACATAGGTATAGCTGGCAACGAGTTGGCAGACCAGAATGCCAAGAAGGGAAGAACAAGTAAAAACAATATAAAAGCAGGACTGGGAAGGTCAGAGATCAAGAGCCAAGTGAAGGAAACTATAAACGAGGAATGGAAGACAACATGGAAGGAAAGTAGAAAAGGCAGACACGCGTTCAAACTGCTGAAAGAACCAACGAGGACATGCCAGGTCAGAGAAGAATTAAAGATACCATCGAACAAAAAACTGTGGCGTCTCCGACTCGGTGCAGCATACTTCATGGTAGAAGAACCACACTGCCAAGAATGTCAGGAAGAGAATGACATAGACCACTACCTGATCCACTGTAAAAAGTATGAACAACAAAGGCTTGAATTAAAAACTTACTATAGAAATCACAATATAGACTTAACAGGTGATAAGGTTTTAAGTATAGATGCCCCAAGAGATGCCCAATCAATACTTAAAAGATATATACATAAAACAAAGGAAAAAATATAAGGTTAGAACTTCAGGAAAATCACCCAACTAAATAGAAATTAAGCAGCAAGAACTAACAAAGCATTAACAAAAAAAAATAACTACTCATAGGACAAGGAAAGACAAGTTATTAAAAAAAAGGGACAACAACTCAAAAAGAACAAATACTAATACAAATTAAAACCAAGTGTAAAGGACAATAGTTATCTAGAAACAATACAAAAGAGAAAATAAAATTGACAAATACTAATATAAATAAAAATCAGCAACTGCAAAAAACAACAGTTATTTAAATTGAATACAAAATTAGTAAATAAAATGACACTAAATACCCCAATTATAACCAACTTTCAGGTTGAACAGGGTAGACCAAGATGGAACGAGAAGAGGCAACAATGATCAGAGTTTGAGTGACCGATCTCCACCCATCATTTCATCAAAACAACAACAAACAACAACAGCGATTGGCAGCTTCATCCTCCCATGTTGCTGGATCCATGTCCAGTGCCCTCATATCTCTCTTGCACACATCTTTGAACCTCAGCTGTGGTCGCCCAACTGTTTTCTTGCCATCTGCTAATTGTCCGTAGAAGATTATTCACTGTATATCGACATAAAAAGAGGTGTCAGACAAGGTTGTGTGCTGTACCCCTGCCTATTTAATCTGTACACCGAGAAAATTTTCAAACAGCTAACGTATTTTTGGCCATATGAAAAGACATAACACCTTGCTAACGACCATAATGAAATGCCGAGCTGAAGGCAAGCGTGCAAGACGAAGGCAGCGCTTTAATTGGGAAGATAACATCAAGAAATGGACAGAAAAGAACTATCAAGGCAAGAGACGGAAGACGCTGCAAATCCATTGCTGTGGAGATGGCAGCAGGTGATGATGATGATGATAAAAGACAAATGGTGTTTGACTGTTAAAACGCGGCATGATGGGAGATAACAAAAACTATTAGAACGTTAGTATTGTCAAGGGAAGTAAAAAATTAAACTTTTAATTAACCAAGGGAAGTTATTTAAAACAAAAATAATGTTCTTAATTTTGTATTATAACATTGTAAAATAAATCTTTGCTTTTGGGTTACGTACATATCTTTAAATAAATGCAATGATTATGCATTATGTAAAGAAAAAATTTTTTTAAAATTAATTTTAATAAATAAAAAAATAACAATTTTAGCTAGTTAAATTTTTTTCACTAGTTTTATGTTTTAGTAATAGAAGTAGTCTTTCAACTTACGGTTCTAATTAGTAGTATAAGAGGACTTATTAATATGCTAAGATATATGAAAGGAAGTGGTTGGGGCGCCTGCAATAAGACAATGTTAACATTCTATAAATCATTTATTAGAGGCAAACTCGACTATGCCAGTGTTGTCTATGCATCAGCCGCCCCAAGCAATAAGAAGAAACTAGACACAGTCCAAAACCAGGCACTGTCAATAATAGCAGGTGCCTCAAAGGGAACATCAGCAGAAGCACTAGAAGTAGCGCTAGGCATTATACCCCTGGAGCTAAGGAGAAAAGAACTGAGATTCAGCTACTGGGCAAGAGTGGCAAAAGATCCAACTCACCCGGCACATAAAACCTTTGATAGGGGTAACCAGTACATAGGCCACATTCCATTAAACCATAATAGATACCCGTCAGGGTGGAAAACAATGGATGAAGTGGATCAATACCCAGACCTGTTTAATGTGATAAACAGTAGTGCTCTGTATAAAGCAAAGATCCCACCATGGGAATTAAAAGTGCCAGAAACTGACTCCCACTTATCAAAGATCATAAATAAATCTAACGACATAATCTCAGCAAAAAGTAAAACACTAGAGTACATAGAACGGTATACAAATAATAGCCTAACTATATATACAGATGGGTCCAAAGATGAAGAAGGACAATTAGGAGCAGGAATAGCAATACCAAAATTAAAAATTTATAAAAGATACAAAGTAACAAGTAATACATCTATCTTTACAGCAGAATTAGTGGCAATCCTAAAAGCTTTAGAAATAGCTGCAGAAAATCCACCAAAAAAAGTAACCATTCTCACAGATTCCCTATCATCAGTACTAGCAATCAGAAACAGAACAGAAGGCAGCAGGCCAGACATTATAGAGGAAATACTACAGGTTAATACATATCTACAAAATATAGGATGCAGTGCAACACTAACATGGATACCATCACATGTGGGGATAGCAGGAAATGAGCTAGCAGACAAAGAAGCCAAAGGGGGGAGAACTAGCCATAACCAAATTGAAGTAGGCTTAGGGAAGTTTGAAATTAAGAGCTTAATTGCTCAAAAAATAACTAAAGAATGGATAACAGCATGGGACCTAAGTAAAAAAGCAAGACACTCATATAAAATCCTTAAAAAACCAAGCAAAAAATGTCAAATAAAAGATGAACTAAAAAATACCAATTAATAAAAAATTGCTGAGACTCAAGCTGGGAACTGGATATTTCATGATAGAGGAACCCACATGTGAAGACTGTCAAGAACCAAACACAATTAGGCACTTTCTAGTGGACTGCAAAAAATATGACCAACAGAGGCAAAACATTAAGACATACTGTAGTAACCACAAGGTAGAAATGAGTGTAGAAAATCTCATAGGCACAAAGAGCCCTTCAGAAATGCAAAAGTTAATAAAACACTATATTACAAAAACTAAAGCTAACATATAAAAATCAAATAAGGAATTGAACCAGTAGTCCAAACTGGTGAAAGACTCGCCCCAGAAACATACAGATTAACCAAATAAACCATCCAGTAAAAATCAAAAACATACTAACTTAGAAAATAGCATATATTGGAATTTTTTTAAAAAACCATGTTGAACTATAACTACAAAAGGAAAAATACCGACTAGAGATAATATAATATAAAACAAATACAAACAAAAACATATTACAATAAAAGAAACACGTCCTGATATAACCAACAAATCCATGTACATGGTAGATGGTTGAAAGGGGCGTGCTACAAAATGAAGTAGCAAACACATTAATAAAAAAAAAAAAAAATTAGTAGTATGTATGTATGCTCTTTGCTAACAGCCATGTCTCCACGGGTGGCCACATGTTTTCAACCCTGGGATTCCCCCCCCCCCCCCCCCATCCCATACATTTCACCTTGGAATTATTAATAGGAGTCCCACCAGAAACCTCAACCAGGGTAGACGTGCCTTGCTGGGCCGTCTGTTTATTCTTGGATTTTTCTGTGCTTCCAGGACTTGTGTGGTGTTAGCTTAGCTATTTTAGCTTAGCTAACCTTGTGACTTTTTTGTTATTCTAATTTGGTTGTCAAAAGCCAAGAAGAAAATATATAATGGCTGCACCAGTTGTGCCAGTGATTAATATCAAGATGGAAGATGACCTAGAAGGAGGCGTACTACACAGGCAAGGTACGTTATTGATTACAGTAGCAGGGCCACAAGCCAATCGTGCCTCGTACTCCGTGACTAGGTTACCACACCCCTTTCTTGTATGACCGTCGAACGGATAAGACGTGTCCTTGTATTCATGCAGTGTCGGGCATGGAGTGCCACACAGATTGTATTATAATTAATGATGGACATGGGTCAGTCCAATGTTATGATTTGGAAGAAGAATGCTACAGGTTAGTAAGTGACTAAACCTAAGTCGAGATAGATTTATAATTATTGACCAACGCATAATCTCACTGTCGGTCGCTGGGATCACCAGCCACGCGTGCATACAGTTATGTCGTTCTGTCTATTTGTTATTTGACAAGGACTGAATTGAAGATAAATCATAATTCAAGGAAGGAACAGAACTTTATATATATTTATGCTTCATGACAACCATTGTTTGAAATATTGTCTATAATCTTCTATGTAATAAATACATGTGGACTCATAAAGGACTTATCCCATTATTGACAAAGACCGAATGGACCCCAACAGCTACAGACCCATCAGCCTTCTAAGCTGCACGGGAAAGCTTATGGAGAGAATGATCAATACCAGATTAAGCTGGCACCTCGAAGAAAAACAAATTTTACTGCACCAACAGGCAGGCTTCAGGCAACATAGGTCTACAGAGGACCAAGTCACCTACATTGCACAGGAAATCGAAGATGCTTTCCAAGAAAGAAAGCACACTTTAGCAGTCTGGGTAGATATGGAGAAAGCATTTGATAAAGTTTGGAAAGATGGGCTAAGAGTTAAAATGCTTAAATATGGAGTCTGTGGAAGAATGTATAACTGGATCAGCAACTATCTAACAAACAGAACAGCTAGAGTGCAGGTGCACGGGCAGTTAAGCAAAAAGACTACAATGGAACATGGAGTTCCACAGGGTGGGGTCCTTTCCCCAACACTCTTCCTCATATATATAAATGATATAACAGAAAACATCCACAAGAATGTCCACAACTCCCTCTACGCTGATGACCTGGCCATGTGGACTTCAGAACAATACATCTCCACAGCAAGAGTGCGCATGCAGGATTCACTGCTAGCCCTTGAAAGTTGGTCCAAAAAGTGGTTGCTCAAAATAAATGAACAAAAAACTACACACACTATTTTTACCTTGTCAAATAAACCACAGCAAGCAAAGCTGCAATTAAATGGACAGGCAGTACGAGGAGATGAAACACCAACATACTTAGGAATCACACTAGACCGCCGAATGACATGGAAATCACAGATTAACAAAATACAGCTAAGGGCAAAACTTCGCATGGCCATCATGAAAAAGTTAGCAGGTACCACATGGGGTGCTGATGAGAATATCCTCAAAAAGCTGTACACAGGTAGAGTCAGACCTGCTATGGAATATGGCATCACAGCTTGGTCGACGGCAGCAAAGTCAAATTTTGACAGAGTAAACAGACTCCAAAACCAAGCAGCACGTATTATAACAGGGGCCCTAAAGTCTACACAAATCAACCATATGGAAAACATCACAGGGCTACAGTCAATGGAGGATAGACGTGACAGCAGAGTCTTAAAACAAGCTGAAAAATTTAAGAGGCTCGAAGGACACCCCATGTACCAAAGAATGAATAGGCTAGGAAGAGGCAGGCTCAAGCGAACTAACTTTGTCGCCCAAGCAAAAGAAAAAAATTAACAATAATACCATACTAGCTAGCTCAGTTGCAAAGAAAATCCCAACAAGCTCAACTATCCCACTGTGGAAAATAAGATGCTTTCCTGAGTTAAAATCTGATATTCCAGGCATTGAAGGTAAGGGAACACAGACAGAAACACAAAGAAAGTGTATAGCAACCAAGTATATTGACCAAAGATTTCCAGCGAAGCTTTGGACACATGCATATACTGATGGTTCGGCAACAAATGCAGTTGAAAATGGGGGTGCCGGCATCCTCATAAAATTAAAGAATAGAATTCACTCTATGGCAATTGCCACTGGAAAATACTGCAACAACTTCTGTGCTGAAGCAGAAGCCCTGAAACAGGCAGCTGAAACTCTTATTGAATGCAAAGCACAGGCAGAAAAACAGATAGTAATCTTTTCAGATGCCCTCTCAATAATATCAGCGCTGAAGAGCCACCAAACTAAAGGATTGAAAGATATGATAATCTCCCTTGAAAGACTGGCCGAATGCTTCAAGAAGTGCACTATCCAGTGGATACCAGCCCATTGCAACATACCAGGAAATTAAGAGGCAGATAGACTTGCTAAAGAAGGAGGTGCCTTACAGCAAAATGATATAGAGACAACTTACGCAACGGCAAAGACCACTATAAAGGCTACATTCAAGTCCAAATGGGAAAGAGAGCACCCGGGACATTTGAAAAATGACGCATATCATCAACTATCCAGAAAAGAACAGGTCATCATTTTTCGACTGCGCACTGGGCACAACAGATTGAGATACCATCTGTACCACAAATACAAAATTGGTGCAACAGATCTCTGCACCTGCGGTACCAGCCCGATGACAGTCGAACACCTGCTGCAGTACTGCCCAACCTACAGTAATGAACGGGGTAGCATATGGCAACAACCTACTTCTGTCAATGAAAAACTGTTTGGAGATGTCGGGAACCTTGAGTTGACTGCTGCCTTTATTAGAGTCATAAATGTGGAAGTCTGAAGGCGAACGAGGAAGAAGAAGAAGAAGTACTCCTTGATTGCGAGTATCTTGGCCGGTCCAGCGGGTGTTGGAACGAGTGGCGTAGCCACTTTATATAGATTTGCAAGCCCTTTTAGGTGGTATGTAACATTAACAGCGGCAGACCAGATGAAACATTATCAGGGTCTGCATGGGAGAAATTTTGAGTGGACAAATCCACGCATGTCCGTTCATGTAGAACACCTTGACAAAGAGAGGTTCAAAGGGGTCCTACACTGGGTGCCTCCGACCATGAAAGCCGAGGCGGTTCAACGTGTTGCAGCAGCGGTGTCAGGGGACAAAAATGCTGAGGTTTCTAGAATAAAAACCGCTTATGACAAGTGGAACTTCGCATATAAGCCTTCGGTACACGAAATCCCACACTTTGTACACCTGAAGATGGACGGGTCAGAAGAGAAGTTCCAAAGGGTATGGGTGGCCCTTCCAGGGAGAAGGATACAATGTGCTATTTGCGGGGAAGACACGCACTGGGTCAGCCAGTGCCCAAGGAAGCGGGGGGCCACCACCACCCAAGTTAAACAAGCCAGGGAAGAGGAGGCGGTAGAAAACAAAACACCAGCGGAGCAGAATCGCCGGGATGAGAGCCCCGCGCCAGAAAACATTGTGCGAGAGAGCCCCGCATCAGAGAGCCCTGAACTCGAACCGGGCGGAAGTGAAGTAGATTTCCAAGATGTGCTCTCCAGAAGAGGGGAGAAAAATAGAAAGAGGCTGTTAAAACAGGCAGCTGGGCCTGTAAAGCCAAAAGAAGTGAGGCGTAGCAACAGCAATTCGCCGAAAAAGTATTCCCCAAGCAGGACAGCCCTACCAACATCGCCTAGGGCGGCTATGTCACCTTCCCCGAGGAAAGGCTCGTCAACACCTGTGGTTGATGAGCGGTCCATGTCCGCGCCGAACAGCCCTAGAAGGTCAAGTCCCGAAGTTCTAGAGATGCCAATGAACACACAAGTGAGTTGGGCGGAAGCGACGGCAGTTGACGACGAAATGGAAGCCGTGCTGTCGCCAGCAAGCCTATTTATTGACGGGAAGCTGTTTGAAGACGTGAGCGACGGATGAGACTGCCCTTACGAGCCTTCCTTCCCTGCACTGGAGGCCAGTGCGAGCAAGTGGTTCCGAGTTTTTCCAGTTCCTGGAGTCTGGAGACGGCCGGTGCGAGTGTAGGCATGCCTGGACTGCACCCCTGTGTCATCTACTTTTGTGAGCCTACCGGAAAGATGGCCAACACTCTTCCAGTGCGAAGAAAGATGTCTCACCCCCAGATTGGCCAAGTAACAAGACTAGCCAACAATATTGTAATTTTAACAGTAAATGATACCAACACCTATAGTTTAGATAGAGTTATTTGTGTTTTGAGTTTTGAGTTCTTAAGTAGTTTTTATTTGATGGTTTGTTTGTCCACATTATACACTAAACATGCGCACAGTTTTAGTTAGGCAGCCAACCCTCCCCCCTGTCAGGACGGAAGGGACTGACAACGCAGCGTCGACTGCGTTGGGCCCTAATCATCAGGGCACAACGACCTTTAGCCAGCGATCAGTCACTAATGTGTCGAGCAGTCAGTTTACAGGCAACGGTCAGCCCTTAAGCACCGTTTTGTCAACAAGTGCAAGCACGGATGTGTTGAGTAGCTTAGTAATGACAGATAACGGTCAGCCCTTAAGCACCGCTCTGTCAAGTAAGTTATGTGAAACAGGTGACCAACCTACCACTCTGCCAGGGTCATCATTTACAACATATGATAAACCGTTAGGAAGTAATTTATTGCTGAGTATTCCACCAGTAGCGGGTAGCCAGCCTCAGACCACTACTCTGCTTGGTAACCCAAAAAAGACGGACGGTTCGCAAGCCCCCGTTTTGTCAAATAGTTTAGATATGGCAAGTGGCCACTCTGCCACTTTGCCAAGTAGACAGTTTATAGCGAGTGGCCAACTTCTGCTTACCACTCCGACATGCAGTCTAGTGATAATATCTCTCAATATCAATGGTTTGAGAAATAAGCTGGACCATGTAATTAAACTAATTAAAAAAGAGAAACCCGACTTTTTGTTTTTGCAACAAACGGGAATTACTTCTGGTTATAATGCCGACCAGATAGTAACTAGATTAGGACTGAAGCATGGCTGGTTCGCCCTAGGCACCTGCCATGGGGGTACTGCCATCCTCCAAATCAATGAAGATTGGGAAGCAGTACACTATAGAACAGACAATTGTGGCAGAATTGTCATTATACAAATACAAAACAAACACAACAAACAAGACATACACACGCTCATTAATATATACGCACCCACATTATACACTGACCAACCCAAATTTTACGACGGACTGTATGACATTATAGATAAGCACTACAAAGGAACTAGAATAGTGTTAGGGGGAGATTTTAACTGTATTTTGGCCAGTTTAGACAGTAGTTCCTTGGGCCCCGTATCTAAGAGAAAGGAAATTCAAATACCCCTATCAATACGACACTTACAACCCATTCTTGACAGACATGACCTAGTAGACGTGTACAGAAAACTACAACCGAACACACAAGCTTTCACATTTCACGACAAGACAAACCCATATTTTAGACAGGCCTCAAGACTGGACAGGTTCTACGCATCCAACAATTACAATATACACAAAACTTACCATATAAAAAACACGCTTAAATTTACAGATCACCAAGCAGTATACACAGTTCTAAGTACGGGACACACATATACAAAATTAAAGAGATCCCCGCATTGGAAATTCAACAATAACTTGCTAACAAATACCTTCTTCACAGATACAATAACACAACTCATTCAGGGTTACACACAGGATATCCCCAATAACAACATTGCAGAATATTGGGACCTGCTAAAAAACACAATAAGGGACAGAACACAGACTTTAGCAACAACAATACACAGGGCCTTTAAGGAGGGAACAAAATATATTGGAAGACGCAATAAGTTTAACTAAGCAGATAGACAAATCTAACCCACACATTCATACTTTAGAAGAGCAATTAGACCTGTACAAACAACACACATACCAAGGAGCTCTCCTTAGGTCAAAATTAAATACTATTACACAAGAAACACCCAGTAGACAGTATTTAGCGATTGAACAAAATGTACAACACAGTAGACAGATCCACGAAATAGTTGACATGAATGGAAAGCATCAGACAGAAGACACTAATATTAGACACGCTTTTTTTGAATATTACACAAAATTATACACCAAAGAACCAACTAACGTAAACATACAGGATAAATTTCTACACTACACAAAACGTTTAAGTGATGATGAGAGCAAGAAATTAGACGAAACTTTAACTTTAGAAAACTTAACGGAAGCGATTAGTACTTTCCAGAAAAATAAATCACCCGGCCCAGATGGGTTAACGGCAGAATTTTACTTTTTCTTTTTCCCAATTTTAGGCCCCCTTTTAATTAAAGTATTTGAGGAAGCCTTCCAGAAAGGAGAGCTTCCGAATAGTTTAAATGAATCCTTTATTACTTTAATACCTAAAGATAATGCTGACAGAAAGTCAATAAAAAATTACAGGCCTATTTCGCTTTTAAATACTGATCATAACATTATCTCCAAAGCTCTCACTCTGAAACTTAAATTATTCATGCAAAATTTGATACACGCTGACCAACAATGCAGTGTACATGGTAGGAACATTTGTAGACATACTTCATAAGGGATTTCATTACATACACGCATGATAGACAGTGTCAAAGTGCAATACTATCACTAGATCAGGAAAAAGCCTTTGACAGGGTATCACATTCCTTCCTACACAAAACTTTACAAGCAAACAACATAGGTACTTATTTTAGAACATGGATAGAAATCTTATATAAAAAACCCCATAGTAAAATATTAATTAATCACAGTTTAAGTGACCCAGTTAGGCTGACACGATCAGTGAGACAGGGTTGCCCTTTGTCTCCCCTGTTATACGTTTTAACACTAGAACCAGTGCTGGAAAAAATAAGACAAGATGTAAACATCACGGGGACTTTTATACCCGGGCAAGGGGAAAGGAAATCTTTAGCATATGCTGATGATACTTTATTCCTTCCAGCAACTGTAGATTCCATAAGAAAGATATTAGAAACCTTTACAGAGTTTGGATACGCTAACGAATCCAAACTAAATATTCAAAAATCTAGTTTAATGGGTTTAGGTAAATGGGCAAATAAAACAGATTTCCCTTTTCAGTTAAAGCAAGTTAACAGAATCAAAATTTACGGAATAAATTATTCCTGCAACCTTCACGACCCCAATACAGAAACATGGGTAAAATTATTATATTAAATTCAAAGCATGCTAGAAAGGTATAAATATAAGACAGCTACCATTTTTGGGAGAAGCATCATAGTGAACTGTTTCATTATGCCAAAAATTATATATACAGCAAATATCCAAATCATACCAAAAACAATTGTAACTAAAATAAATGTGTTGATTAGGAGTTTTATTTTTAGGAGCACCTTTAAAAGTATTAAACACGCAACCCTAATACAACCCAAGAACAAGGGAGGGATAGCCTTACAAGACATTAACACTAAGATTAAAGCTTTAAGGGTTAAATATATAGGGGAGATTATAAAAAATCCAGGTCTTTACCCATTAGCACACTACTACATTGGACTTAGGTTAATTAAATTACACAAGTTAGAAAATAATCAACCACATTTCTTTGGGACCCCACCACCCTTTTATAGGATATGCCTACAAAATTTAAAAGGAAACGAACAGTTAGTAAAGCAAGACACCAAACTCATATATAAATTATTAGTTGCAGCACAGGAACCCTATTTAGGTACACGGATTAAACGAGGGTACAATCTTTTCATAACAGACTACACGCAAAGCTTCACAAACATTCATGCATTAAACGTTAAGCCACAAGCCAAACAAGTTACATTTAGGTTACTGTACGGTTTAACGCCTATCATGAGTAAGCATTCAGCAATGAAAGCAGGCAAGGCGCCACCAAGGTGTAAACTGTGCAGTAACAACACAATAGAAACAGAGGACCACTTGTTCTACACATGTAGGACAGTGGTCCCTACTTTAAACAAACTAAGAACACTGATAGCTTCCAAAACACCACGATCACTCAACATGTACCAAGCGGTCATGTTGAATACTTTACCTACATTACAGAGACAGACAGAACTTAAATTGTTAACTCTATTAGCTGAATTTAGATACTTAGTGTGGACATGTAGGAATAGGGCAGTACATGACGGCATACATTACAATAGTAGAATTTTTTTTACAGATATACGAACAAATAGCACATAACATAACGGAACAATTTTGAAATTTTTTGTTGATTGTTTAAATAAATAATTAATCGACCCTTTGGTCATCACACAAAGCAAGTAGCTTTGTTTGTAAATACTATAAACATCATGCAATGTAAATACTCCTTAACATATGTCCTCATTAATCATTTCATGGTAGGGGGTCACCACCCCTTTGTCGATGTACCATTAATCTTTTCATCATTCATGTTCAACTGTTTTCGAATATTGACTTGTAATATATTGGGGGGGAGGGTTTTATCTTCAGTATGTTTATTAGGTGATATTGTTTATATTTTGGTATACTGTTTTAGCTTTTTGCAATGTTAGATTGGGGGAGGGAAGGGTGGGTTTTTTTTTTTTTTTTTTTTTTCACTATCGATCCTACATTATGTGATATTTGTAAAAAAATTTGTAAATAACATTGTTATATTGACCTTAATAAAGGTAATTAAAAAAAAAAAAAAAAGGAATTATTAATAGACACAGAATGCCCAACTTTAGTATTTTACCTTCCACACCTTGTATTTACAGTTTATGAATGTATTTTGTTGTATGTTGTAAATTGAACTTGTTTTAGACTCACTGTCTTCCTTTTCGTGACAGTGTGTGCTGAGCCCTCGCGGCTACTCAGCGTTGTGCAACATATACTGACCACCCTTTAAACTTGGTCTTTCAAGCTTCCCTCTTTCCCTGGCCCGCCTATCGAGCCTTTAAACCAGATTGTACTGGCTTACCTTCCGAACGCAGTCTTACATTTCATTTTATTCAGGTGTGTGTGCGTGTGCGACCTTCATTTATTGCACTTCTATTCCATGTATGGCACACTAAGAAGCATTTCCTGATATAAGTACATAAAGAAATGTAATGAATATGAGTTTTTTTTTTAAACATGTATGTATATGGTTATACACACATCCACCAAAATACACACCTTGTTTCTTTTCCTTCCCACCTTTGTTTTTCTAGGGTATTATACACAACCTTGTCTAAAACATATAAACTCATTCTCTTGGGTATGCATGTGTACAAAAGTACTTGCGTGAACAGAGGAGTCTTTATATTGAAATGTAACCCTTTTATCACGTTTTCTTTGTTATAAAATGCACATGATTTGTAAATTGAAAAAAATTATCCATGTACTTTCCATGTATTTCACTTTGTAAAATGTACACTGATTTGTAAATTGAAATGAAAGCAAATAAAGTTCACTTAAAAAAAAAAACAAAAAAAAAAAAACGGGTGGCTGTCGTGAAACATTCTAAATCCACATATATAAATTAAAAAGTAAATGTAAAGTCTAACGAAGTAATCCAATAAAAGGAAAAAAGAATGGTAAGGGAACAGTGCGGTCACTATGGCGTACGCCTGTATTATGGAACGTCATGCTAGTTAAACAAGAAAAACCCCTTTTTCTACTTCGTCTGCATAATTGTAACGCTTTCACGTTTACTAGAAAAGCCTACTGCATCAACTACACGTATTTCAAAAAAAAAAATAAAACTGGTACTATGTTTCTTAGAAAACCTTGAGATAAACACACTGCGTAATCTTCTTCTTCTTCTTCGATCCTTAACCACCGACCGTCAAAGCAGTCAGTGGCCATCACGCCTAGTGGCGTCTTGTAGGGCAACAACAAATTGATTCCACTTTGCACGGTCGGTGGCCATCCTTCGTACAGTGCCCCAACTCTGGTTCATTCTTTGCATCTCAGCCTCCACAGTCCTCCGCCAAGTTGTTTTTGGTCGGCCTCTCTTTCGCTTTCCTTCAGGGGTCCAAAGCATAGCTGTTCTTGTGATGGCATCGGGGTCTCCTCTGAGGACATGACCAACCCAGCTCCAACACTGCGTAATGACCTAGATATAATACTAGCATTAATGTCATTTTATGCACTAAGTAAAAGAAAAGACAGACGAGCTTAGAAGAGAGAGAGAGAGAGAGATGTACGGAGGAACGCATTCAATACTACCACGTTCGTCTCGCGATGAAAAAGTGAACGCGAAAGGCATGAAGCACTAATTTTTTTCAAATAAACAGTAATAAAAAAAAACACTACCAATACACGGTCAGGTTTTGGAAACATGTTTAATGCTTATTAGGAAACATGACACAATACTGTTTTACGTCTGAAATCCTGACTTTATACAGACAGAACAGTCGAAAAGGCAGAACAGGTGGCGGTTCTAAGACAGTAAATAAAAAAACAATTACACGACTATCCTAGATTAATACACATTTTGAACGCAGCCACTTAGCTCCATTAAACTTATATATTTGGGTGCCTTAGGACTTGCTGACAAAGAATATGTTAGGTGTTAAGCAAATAATCCAATAATTAACAAATTATAGCCAAAATATTATAGGGTGTTGTCAGACAACACAGGATTATATTTGCTCATAATGGCGTGTTTGGACACTGCTTTAGAGGAAATTAGGCCACCACGTTAAATCCGATTTGATTGGCTAGAATAATATGTAAGGCGAAACATGATTAGTCGATTGCAAATACTAACTTTGTTTGTTACTAGAAACGATAGGAAGGGTACATTTTTTCAAAAGCTTTTGTAAACATGGTCCCATTGGCTAGACCATTTAATATAGGCAATTAGGAGCGTCAGTTCAGTGCCACTTTTTGAAAATCCAATTTGTAAAAGCAAGTGCGTTGAGATCCAGCTCATATTTTTCTAAATAAAAGCCTGGGACAGAGGCAGATCGGAATTGTGCCATAACTCATCGCCAGTCAACGTATTTGTTTAATATTTCCATGAATTGTGGTAAGCTAGACCTATTTGATATCTTGTTGATGAAAATTGAATGTGAATTGATAATTTATGTCTATATGTGTGTGGTTCAGTAACAATAAACAGAGGCAAAACCTCGATATGGCTCCACCATGAATAAAACTTGTCGGAGAGGAATATATCTGCATGGGATGGCCAAATAGTACTATGACACCTATCTTATTGAATAGAAGGAAATAAAGCTGGAATTGCAGAGGCGTTGTAACCATTAGGGAGAGGAATACTGGTGTAAATTGTTTCATGAGAAGCTAGCAGTTGGACTACAGCGCTGAACTCGGTGTTTGTTATGTATTGTGCTTCAGTGTGGAAATAGATTATAAATTAGTTCTGAAGTAGGAGGTACAACCTTCTTGTTTCAGGGACCGAGGTACTAACGTATTAAAGCAGCACATGGTCTGAGTTTTGCTGAATCCAGAGGCTGATAGCATACTCCTTGGTCAAGATATCGACCAGTGTTGTTTCTCAAGAAAACTGTGAAGCAAGCGAGCATAGGAGACTGTTTCCTGCCGCCCACACAGAAGTTAAGATTATGTTGGCCAGAGCAGCTCAATCTTGTTTATACCCCCCCCCCCCCCCTCTAAAAGTGACTTTACCTTAAATCAAGAGGGACATTTATTTGTTTCAAATAAAAAGAAACTGTGAACCTTTCCAATATTATTTCCACCAGATACAAACACTTGACGTCATGATGACAAACAACAACATAGCTTGAATAGCCAGTATTACCTCATAGTACTACATCACTACTTACACACATATTGTAATAATAATATATGTCAATACAAAGATCCTATCTATAAATTGTGTACATACAACTTGTGATTACATTTGATTGTGATTCCTGGTTCACTTTGTAGTTGAATCAGGATATCTATTATTGACAGGAATTAATACATATTTTTAAAAGTTACCCTTGACTTATTAAGATAGCCTTATAGAGTGTTCTATGTATGTGAGTGTTACAGTGTTGTAAAGTATTGTGGATTAAATTAAATTGTTTATCTGTCTGTTGGTTGTTGTGAACATACACTTCATCATTATCATAACCCTAGACATTCAACGTAGTCATCACAATATTCCAGAATAAGTCTGACTGAGGTATAAATGTGGTAGCAAAGTAAGGTCATCTGTAATACATCACGCTTATTAGATACAGATACCTTCACAGCTGATCTCAGTCAGTACACTAAGTCCCCTATAAATATTTATATCATCCCACTTTACCACAGTGGCCACAAGGGGTCATTTCTAGAGTATGCCGGGTCTTAGCCAGGGCCGGGATCACACACCTTAACACACCAAACTTAATAAAGTCATTAGACCTCATTTTGAACCCCAGAAGGGGCATAACAATTTATTTAAAAAAAAAAAAAAAAACGGGTGGCCACAGTTCTCCGTGGACGATAATTGACCTGAACGTTTTCAATGTCGGCCTTTTGGCTAAGATCAAAGTGTATACATTTAGGGATCATTTCTAAGGTATGCAGTGTCTTAGCCAGGGCCGGGATCACACACAATTAACACATTAAACCTAATAAAGTCATTAGACCTCATTTTGAACCCCAAAAGGGGCATTAAAAAACAAAACAAAAAACAAGGGTGGCCACAGCTGCCACGAAAAGAACCAACAGTGCCAACCCAAGGCAAAGAGGGGCCTCAAGATTTGCCGCCAACGGAAAAATCACCTGCAGAGGAGGACTTTCAACTCGTCAGAGATAATCGTAACAAACGACAAAGGCGACATTCTGCACCTCATAGCCCCCAAAATGATGACACGACAAGACAGAAGCCTTTAAAACCATCCACCGCGGCGAAAACTACAAAAACGAGAGAAAACACATCACCAGCATCCACCGAGACACCCAAGACTAAGGACATTAGCAGATACACTGATCCAACAGAAGAGCAGACAGAGTTATCCCAGATCCTTTCACCTGCCAGACTTATAATCGACATCACAAACGACGGAGACCAGGACCAAAAAGACATCTTACAATTGTAAATTATCTTCCACAACGGGTATGTTTGCCAATTATTATAGCATTTTTTACTTACAATACTACTCCTATGTATTTTAGTTTTTAAAATGGCAGACGAAATAGTAGTGTTAAGTGTAAATATTAGTGACCTCCGCATCAAACTACAACACATCATACCACTCATACATAAACACAAACCAGATTTTATACTTTTACAAGAAACCAACATACACACAGACGAACACGCATCACAGATCACAACCCAGTTAGGACTAAGGCATTCTTGTTTTAGCTTAGCCATTCACAACACTGGTTCAGGAACAGCTATACTACAAACATCAGACAGGTGGAAAATACTTAGGAAAAACAGGGACACCGAGGGTAAAATAGCCATAGTTCACGTAGGAAACAAAAAACACACATACACGATAGTTAACATACACGCCCCAGCAAACTACAGTCATCAGCCGCAATTTTACGATAGTCTAGATAACTTACTCACACACTTATACAGGGGACACAACATTATATTAGGCGGTGATTTTAACTGTGTTTTGACAGATATGGATCTGGTAGGTGGTGAGGTTAGAGCACAGATAAGGAGAACCAATAGAGAAGACACGCACCAACTAGACGTATTACAGACCATAATAGACACCCACAGCCTAACAGACGCATACAGACACGCACATCCCCAAAGCACGGACACCACACACGCAAACGCAAACAAAATACACAACAGAGCCTCAAGATTAGACAGAATCTACATATCATCAACACACCACATAATTCAGGCCAGACACTTACCAGAAACTCTAAAGTTTACAGACCACAAAGCAATACTCACTGCCATTAGTTCTACTCAGGCAAGCACGCATTTCAAACGCTCTCCACACTGGAAATTCAACAACACTTTACTCCAAAACAAAACATACACGGAACATATGACTCAACTCATCTTTACATACACAAGTGATGTGCCAACAGAAAACATACAACACCACTGGGAAATACTAAAAAATACAATACGTGAACGAACGCAGTTAATGTCAGCTAGGATACACAAAGATAGGATAAAGCAAGAGAAACTAGTAGAGGGTGCGATACAGCTTACAAAACAGACAGAAATTCACCCACCATCCTCACATTAGAAGACCACCTACAACAACACAAGAACCATAGGTTTCAGGGCGCCCTACTACGGACAAAACTGAACACAATCACACAAGAAACGCCCAGTAAACAATACATGGCAATAGAACAAAACATACAACGCTGCAGACTGATAGGGCAGATAGTAGACCTAGACGGAACCACACAGACAGAAACACAAAACATAGTACAGGCTTTTGAAGATTACTACAGAAACCTGTACACAGAAGAAAACGTCCAGTCACACATACAAGACACATTTATGCACTTTACAAAGAAACTATCAGATGACGACAAGCAAGGTCTAGATGCCGAGCTGACACTTACAGACATAACACTCGCAATAAACACTATGCAAAAAGACAAATCACCAGGGCCAGACGAACTCACAGCAAAATTTTATCAACACTTTTTTCCCATCTTAAGCCGACTTCTATTAAAAGTGTACACAGAAGCTTTCGGGAACAAAGAACTCCCGGCAAGCTTGAACATGTCATACATCATTCTCATACCCAAAGACAACTCAGACAAAACACTCCTTAAAAACTACAGACCTATATCTCTCCTAAACGTAGACTACACAATTTTAACAAAAACGCTAACAAACAAACTAAAACCATTCATGACCAAACTCATACACGAAGACCAGCAGTGTAGCGTTCAACACAGAAATATTCACCAGCACACACATTTCATCAGACATAATCACCTACACACACCAGAAGGATTGTCAGTCGTCAATCCTATCTCTCGATCAAGAGAAAGCTTTTGATCGAATATCACACTCATACCTTCACAAAACATTGCTACATTGCAATATAGGTGGAAATTTTAGGAAATGGATTGAAATCCTTTACGCGAAGCCCGAAAGCAAGGTTTTGGTAAATCACACTTTTACCAACACTTTCAGGTTAGCGCGATCCGTCAGGCAGGGGTGTCCTTTCTCGCCCCTACTCTAAGTTCTAGCACTAGAACCCATGATGGAAAAAATTAGAAAGGACAGCTCTATTAAGGTCACCTTTATACCAGGGAAAGGCGAGCAAAAGTTGATTGCTTACGCAGACGACACCACCTTTTTCCCACCAAATGACAAGTCTATTGCAAACATTCTAAACACATTCACAGATTTTAGTAAAGGTAGCGGAGCTAAAGTCAACGTACAGAAATCAACTATAATGGGCCTAGGCAAATGGAAAAACAAAACAGACTTTCCATTTGGGCTTGTACCAACAAACAACATCAAAATCTGCGGCATCACTTTTCCTTCGCACCCAAGCCGTGTAGCGAAAGGTTTTCCTAATATGATAATAGTGGTAGAGCAGAAGTAGAATCTCTCTCCAGAAGTATGAAGTTCCAGTGCCTGAGAAGTACACTGGTATCACAAGTGAGTTACAGCTGTGAATACTCTTTGCTGGACAATAGAGTTAGGCTTCAGAAGTATAAGTTGCTACTTTCGCTATAGTAACCCTATGTGATAATATAATTAAATTTGAAAAGGTAACTCAAAATTTAACAGTTAAAAATTTAACAAGTCAAATGAGTACAATTTCATAATTTATTATGTACATCTATATATTCTTGTAATGAGAAATGGGTGTTGGAAGATGGTAAAAATGAATGATTATTTATAGTTACAAATTAAAATAAGTAATAGAAAAAGTCTTGGATTTAAATTCCATTGAAATTACAACAAAAGGATTGTCACATTATCTCTGGCCATCTAGTTGTCATCATTAGACAGTCGTTTTAGAAACTGCTCACAGTGTTTGTTGGATGGATACACATATAACTCATCTGATAAGATCCAGTTGATAACTCTATTTTCTTTGCTCATCATCATTAGTTGATAAATATAAGCTCACTAGAACATCACCAGAGCTACATGCTGTGTTGTTGTGTTGCTTGTGGTTAGAGTATGGAATGTCAACTCGACCTACGCAGTGGTGTGTAGACATAGATTGAGAGTCTAATATGCGAATGATAAGAAGAGTTCGTGGTGTTGACAAATGGTCTTTTTCTCACACTCATGTATGGCTGGAAGTCATCGACACCAACGACTGTGTATCTTTGCTACAGTTTAATTGGACGTACACACTCGACAGCACAGATAGTGACAAATCACAGGTTGGCATAATACATCATGGTACAGTGGATAAATGGTCTTGCAATGATACATGGGCACTCATGTAGAATAATAGCATAATGGATTGTCAGTAGACAAGCACTCAGTATTGCCCATATATATAATATATATTTATATATATTTATATATATATATATATATTTATATATTTATATATATTTATATATATTTATATATTTATATATATATCATCTGAGTTTACTGACAAAGCACGTCAGATTATAAACAACAGTCAAGATGGCTTCTAGACCTAACCTCGTCTATTGAAGATTCCTTACAATAA
This sequence comes from Oreohelix idahoensis, assembly GCA_024509875.1. Taxonomy (NCBI): domain Eukaryota; kingdom Metazoa; phylum Mollusca; class Gastropoda; order Stylommatophora; family Oreohelicidae; genus Oreohelix; species Oreohelix idahoensis. The sequence continues at coordinate 8,249 of JAMPIV010008327.1, read as the reverse complement.
TGTTCAGCACATATTTTCCATATAATCATATTGAACCGCTAGTAATGGGTTCTCATGTGTAGCAGTGATCTCTGGACTCATCAAGCGATAATACGGGGCATCCCTTTCTCTTCTTGAAAGTCACAAAATATTTGGATACAAGATGGCTTCTCTCGTGAGCTGTCACTCACGTTTGGATACAACTGAATCAAAGTTAATCATTCATTAAATGTTCTCGTTGCTCTGTAGATTCTATCATAATACAATTGATTTCATCATACGAGATATAATGCTGCTAGAAATAAATGTCGTTTTCAGCTAGATAAATATTTCCTCAGACGTACAAATCGTGTCTATCGAGAAACGGTGGCTTAGCCAGAGTTCGTAAGGAGTATCTTTTGTTACCTTGGTATCAGAAATATGATTCTGCCATTCCTTGGCAATAAGAATAAACACTGGGGTAAAGCATACACGATAGGTCTAGACGACTATCACTTTCCCCACAAATACTGAGATCACTTTTTCCGGCGACAAGCCGATATAGAAAAACACAGCCCCATCAGGGCGAAGCCAAATCACACCTCTCTAGCGACACATCCGCCGAACAGCCCTTTGACCTTTCTAACGACAAACGACCATATAGTTCGACTTAGATATGTAAAGATATACAGATATAAGACAGACTCGTCCTACCCAGACAAACAATGCACATAAATTCAGGCCATAGATACACCGAAGCAAGAACAACCTATTTCTACCCAAACAAAGAATAAATTGCAGAAAAACTGGATTCATCCGCGGAGTTCGATCGAAACTCCTTTCAAGGGGAAGTAACTCAATATTGACTTCCTTAAGCAAAGAAGAGTATCTATTTTGTTTACAAAATATTTGCGAACATAACAAGCATACAAATGTATAATATTGCAAGATATCAAAGACTGCACGTAACAGTCTTACCACACCTCGCGGGAAAAAAATGAAACATTTTTTTTTTGAAATACATCTAGGAGCAACGTACAATAGGCTCACAACGCATGAATAATGCGCAGATGAAAATATCAGGAATAAATATAACGCCTAATATGAGGCTACGTCGACTTATGGAGCGACTGGTGAGAATGTTTCTCATAAACTGAGAGAAATTATTTCTCTACAAGTAAATTTTTCCAAGAAGGTGTCATCAAAGTATAATACAATTCTGGCAATTACACAATGCCTAAAAAATTTCATACCATAATTTCGTATTAGATATCTTAAATTTATGATTTATGAAGAAAAATCATCAATGCACAGCGGTGAATAAACATCAATGAACCGCTAAGTAGTGATACAATCATTATATTATTAAATTACAAATGTGTATCTATCTTGATATAGAAAAGGAACTACTATAGAACTAGACATATCAAGAAGTCTAAGACCTAATAGTTATGTGGAATCATGTGGGCATCTTGACAGAATGTCTGCCATCACATTATCTGATCCACGAATAGCTCGCACAGAGAAATGAAAAGGTTGAAGAGCAATTGCATATCGAGTAGACCTCGAGCTCTTCAAATTCTTACTCTGTATAGCAGTAAGAGCTTTTTGGTCGGTTTCTACTATGAAATGTGCGCCTAGATGGAATCTCTGTAGTTTGAGGATCGACCAAACCATAGCTAATAGCTCACCGTCTAAAACCGAATAATTCCTTTCTGCCGCATTAAGTTTTCTGGAAAATATACATTACCGGATGCAGAGTTCCAGAGTACTCTTGCATTAGTGCCGCTCCAATCCCAGTGGATGAAGCATCACTACGAAGAACAAATGTCTTATCTTTAGTAGGTAACACTAAAATAGGTGGTGTTGAAAACAATGTTTTAATCTTATCCAAAGAGCATTGGCATTCCTGAGACCAGTGGACCATATTAGGCGAACCTTTCTTTAAAAGTGTAGAAAGAGGTGCCATGATAGAGGATAGATTCTGAATGAATCTGCCATAAAATTGAATAAGACCTAACAGACTTCTCACCTGTTTTTTAGTCTTAGGGATAGAGATGTTAAGTATCTTACTAGTATTATGGTCCTCTGTCTTTAGGAAACCATGACCAACTCGGTGGCCTAGGAAAGAAATTTCGCTAAAACCAATATAGGCTTTAGAGGGTTTCGCTGTCAGGTTGTGCTCGCGCAAAGTAGACAGCAATTCATCTAACCCTGAATAGTGATCTTCCCAAGTATCGCTGAAAAGACAGATGTCGTCTAGATATGCAATGACATCTGACCGATAAGATAGGATTCGGCGCATCATGCGTACGAATGTAGCTGGTGCGTTCATAAGACCGAAAGGCATAAAATTCCATTGGAACAAACCTCTAGGTGTTGAAAAAGCCGTGAGAGGTTTGGCGCGTTCAGATAAAGGAACTTGCCAATATCCTTTAGACAAATCAAGTTTAGTGAAAAAATGAGATTTGGAGAGTCGAGTAAGTAGCTCTTCCAGTAAAGGCATAGGTTCGGCATCGAACTTCGTTACTTGATTCAATTTGCGATAGTCAACGCAAAGACGTATGTTATTGTCTTTTTTCCGAACAATAACCATCGGCGAAGAATATGCAGAGGTGGATGGTTCGATTATTTTCAAATCTATCATCTCATCCAACTCTTTCTCGACTTGTGCTTGAAAATGTATAGGTATAGGATAAGGTCTAACCCTAATAGGAGTATGGTCAGTTAGAACAATGTCATGTTCAATGACATGAGTTTGTCCAGGGATGTCAGTGAGTACATCCTGAAATGTTTGCAACATAGTTGAAACTTGACGCTGTTCTCCTAGAGACAAATCGGGAGAGACAGTAACGTTCTTCCATGATTCACTAGAATGAAGTGGGATCATTGGAAGAGGAAGATTTACATCTGAAAAACTTGTTTCCTCATCCTGTATCACGGACAGTGATGAGTAATGACCATGTTGTACTGGAGAATTGTCCGTTGCTTGGAAAATGGGTTGCAAATAATCCGGACGTTCATGGAATTCAGTAAGCATATTGATGTGGAAGGTTTTATGCTTCCCATCAATATCGACAATATAGTCGACATCGGAAATTTTCGATATTATATCGTACGGACCTTTCCAAGAAATAAGTAGTCTGTTTTCCCTACAAGGTAGTAATACAAATGCTTTGTCACCAGGACAAAGTTGTCGTAAGCATCTCTTCTTATTGGCAAATTGCCTCGCCTTCTGTTTCGCAAATTCAGAAGAAGAAGTTGCTAATTTGCATGCTTCGATAATCTTTTGTCTCAACGCGATGACATATTCGTAGGATGACTTTGTGTCATCGTCAATATTGTCAGCTGTTATGAGATCATAAAGCAACGACATAGGGCCACGCGGACGCGCGCCAAAGACGAGTTCAAAGGGAGAAAATCCTGTATGTTCATTGGGGACCTCTCTGTAAGCGAAGAGGGCCGCAGGTAAAACTCTGTCCCAGTCTTGAGGATGATCCTCAGTTATCTTTCCTAGTAAGTTTTTAAGTGTTCTATTAAGGCGTTCGACCATCCCATTAGACATTGGATGATAGATACTACTTAAAGATCTATCTATCTGCAGAGTAGACATTACTTGAGACATGGTATCTGATATTAGTTGGGTGCCATGGTCTGACAATATCTCTCCGGGGAACCCCAGACGAGAAAATATAAGCCAAAGAGCATCTGCAATATCAGCAGTAGTAATACTCTTCAGAGGAATAGCCTCTGGCCAACGTGTGCACATATCAACACACGTCAAGATAAACTGATGTCCTCTGGCAGACTTGATCTTAAATGGACCAATAATGTCTATGGCCATTTTTGAAACGGCCGAATAGGAATGTCTGCCGCCTGAATGGGTGCAGCATGCCGTGGACCTTTGGATTTAACTTCCTGACATACTTTACAAGATCGACAATAAATCCGTATGTCCTTGTTTACCAATGGCCAAAAGAAAGCCGCAAGGACTCTTGACTTAGTACGGGAAAAACCCATGTATCCAGCACACTGAGAGTCGTGAGCGTGCTGCAAAATTTTAACTCTCAAATTCTTGGGAACCAGGATTTGAGAATGACTTGAAGTAATGGAGTCTTGAACCATACGTACAAGTACGCCATTCTTCTTTGTAATCCACGATTTACGACTTGTGTCTTTATTCGGATCACCTTTAGTTGCAAGAATGAAGAATTTCTTCAGAGTGGGATCATCTTCTTGCTGTTTTATAAACGAGTCACGAGAAATTACCAAGGGATCATCTTGGTTATGCACTTCATTATCTTCAGTAAATGAAGTTTGAGGCATATTAAGAGCCTGAGCTCTAGTGACTACAGCGTTAGCAATCTGCATGTTTTGCCTTTCCCACGCGGAAATTTGTTGCGGAGTGCATTCTTTGACTCCATGAATGCGACCGATGATGAGGTCAGCGATCGGATTCGGAAGAAGACATGCGTGTACATCTCCTGTAAAGAAAGGAGTAGCAATCCTAATGATAGCAGTAGAGTATTTCTCTAATGTGCCGCCAAATGTTACACATTTGACTACTTGTCCAGTGGCACGGGAAGGATCTACGAGTGACTGCCTAACACCAATTGTGGTGCACCCAGAATCAAATAGCACGGAGACTGGATTGTTATTTACTAAACCCTTATGTAAGACAAGAGAACCTCTTCCATCATGCGCGACTGATGCAGGAAGAGCAGGAAGAGGATGGCCGCAGCTTAAAGTAGACACTGTGGTTGGCTCAAATAATGTTTTGCATTGGGGGCACTGAGATGCTCTCCCAAAATCAAAAGCGGCACATGCCATATTATTAGCGTCATTATTGTCTTTACTCTGTTTATAGGCTTCATGGGACTCTTGTTGTGCAGAGTTTGCCTGAAAATGTGGTTTATGTCTTCTGTTTTGAGATCTACCTCGGTTATTATTACCTCTGTAGTTATTGTTACCTCTATTGTAACCCCTATTTGGGTTTGAGTCATAGTTCTCTTGGTTACCATTATCATATTCATTATAATGAGTATCTCTGTAATTGCGATCTTGTTGACTCCAAGACGGATACCTCGGATAGTTTCTATAATTACTTCCTCTATGGAAATTACTATAATTGTGACCACCCCTGTGTCGAGAGCTATCAGCTCGTCTCCAGTTCTTTGAAGAAGAACCCTGAAATGATTGGTTACCTTGGTTTTGATAACTATTATGGTTACCTTTTTTATCAAATCTGTTTTGAGGTCCCTGAAATCTGTGTGAATAATTGGGATTGTATGGTGTTGCTGAAGCAACTGGCATACTCTCCTTAATCTTAGTGTTGCCAAAAGTCACGTCGGGGTGTGCAGTGACATATTGGGAACAATATTCTTCCATTTCTTTTAGAGATTTGGGTTTACGCTCATGTATAAATTCAAGGAATGGTTTGTTAACACATGACATAATCTTATCTCTGAGCAACAAATCCATAAGTCCTTCATACGTTTTTTTCTGTTTTAGAAAGCTCAATCCAACGATCAACTGTGAGACGTGCCTTTGCAATGAATTCTGAGAATTCTACACCTGTCTCAGGCACCATCGTCCTAAACAAAAGGCGATAGCCTTCCTCACTTAGCTGGTATTTTTTTATCAAAGCCGCCCTAATGACATCATAATTATCCTTATCTGCTTCTCCTACAAGGCATAAACTAGTCAGAGATTCACCTTTCAAGTTTTCTGCTAATTGATTAGCGTATTGTGATTTATCCACATTATGTGTACGACAAGAACGTTCAAATCTATCCAGCCAGAATGTAATATCGTCACTGGACTGATTGAACGGTGGAACCTTAACCTTGTAAGTAGAAGGTTTACCATTACCACTAGATGCCTGATTAACATTAATCATACTTGTCAATCTCAATTTCTCTAACTCAAATTCATGTTCTCTTATTGCTTTTTTCTCTTCCGCTTCTAATCTTCTTTGTTCAGCTTCCCTGTCTAATCTTTTTTTGTTCAGCAGCAGCTTCTCTTTCTAATTTTTTTTGTTCAGCTTCACTGTCTAATCTTTTCTGTTCAGCAGCAGCTTCTCTTTCTAATTTTTTTTGTTCAGCTTCAAATCTCCTTTCCTCCACCTGCATCTGCAATTTCTTTAGTTCAGCAGCAGCATCAGCTTCTTTTTCTAATCTTTTCTCTTCAGCCAGAGCTTTTCTCTCTTCTGCAGCAGCTTTTTTCTCTTCAGCAGCAGCAGCAGCTTTTTTCTCTTCAGCAGCAGCTTTTCTCTCCTCTGCAGCAGCTTTTCTCTCTTCAGCAGCAGCAGCAGCTTTTTTCTCTTCTGCAGCTAATGCTTTGTCATATTGAGCAACTGCCCATTCTTCTAATTGTTGACCAGTCTTATCAAGGGCTTTCCCTTGTATAATGAAGTATTCTAATGTAGACATGATGTCTAACAATAATACTAATCACCTGAAATAATAATAATACCACAAGTTCTTAATGACTTGATTAATCAGCACACTATCCCAATATCTGTGGGTCACAAGCCTTAATAAGGTCTTGTATAACAGTAATAATAATCAAGTACTGGTTTATACCATAATCCAAGTGCAGTGCACAAGCAATAGTGTCTTATGAAATATACCTATATAAAACATATGTCAACCAACAGAATACATAAAGTACAAATAAGACTGACAATACGAAAACGTTTGCAGAAATCAAATAAATCAAATAGGGAAATCAATGAAAGTAATCACTGAATCTGCAAGGAATAACAACACAAATGACGTCACAGTATATGAATATAAATTGTGAATAGAACTGAAAGATAGAAAAAAGGGTAGACCAACAAATTACAAACAAATCAAAACAGAACTAAAGAACAAAGAAATATTACAAAAATAACAATAATTACAGTCTTCACAGCTAACACAAATAGCAACTAGTTGTTGCAAGCAAATTTCCAATTAAGGAAATTGCACCTAAAGAAAACGCCCACAACGGACCCTCTATGACGTGGGATATTCTGTTGTGAGGACGCCGCCCAACCTAAACACAACCCGCTGACATATAAACCAACATACTATACAAACAAATAACATGTAAACATAAATATATAAATTATGTGTAAGATAGTATGTGTTGCAAAATAGGCTCAGTTTTACAGTAATGGCAAAGTTATTCTTATGAAAATAAATAAACTGCCACTTTATTGAATTACAAATTCTGGCCTTAAATATTAAAGTTCAACACAATAGCAGAACATAAGAAGATCCATCGATGAAAGTAGGGCTTCTTAGTTCAATAATACTGTCTTCCTGTTAATATTGACAAGAATTGATCCAACTGTTCTGTGAAACTCTGTAATGTCTAATGTAAAAATGTCAACAACGCTGACCTACATACTGCATTCACTTGACAGGTCACGTGACGAAGTGTTGACAAAGAGCAAACTAATACTGCAAGTGTGTCGTATCAGCCACAGGAAACGGTCTGGTATCGGTAGTCTGTTGACTTCTCTACTTCTGCGAGGTCAAACCCAGAAAGCTGGTCCACCAGTTGATAAGATCCAGTTGATAACTCTATTTTCTTTGCTCATCATCATTAGTTGATAAATATAAGCTCACTAGAACATCACCAGAGCTACATGCTGTGTTGTTGTGTTGCTTGTGGTTAGAGTATGGAATGTCAACTCGACCTACGCAGTGGTGTGTAGACATAGATTGAGAGTCTAATATGCAATGATAAGAAGAGTTCGTGGTGTTGACAAATGGTCTTTTTCTCACACTCATGTATGGCTGGAAGTCATCGACACCAACGACTGTGTACCTTTGCTACAGTTTAATTGGACGTACACACTCGACAGCACAGATAGTGACAAATCACAGGTTGGCATAATACATCATGGTACAGTGGATAAATGGTCTTGCAATGATACATGGGCACTCATGTAGAATAATAGCATAATGGATTGTCAGTAGACAAGCACTCAGTATTGCCCATATATATATATATATATCATCTGAGTTTACTGACAAAGCACGTCAGATTATAAACAACAGTCAAGATGGCTTCTAGAGCTGACCTCGTCCAGCGAAGCTTCCTTACGATAATGTTCAGCACATATTTTCCATCTAATCATATTGCACCGCTCGTAATGGGTTCTCATGTGCAGCAGTGATCTCTGGGCTCATCAAGCGATAATACGGGGCATCCCTTTCTCTTCTTGAAAAAGTTCACAAAATATTTGGATACAAGGATGGCTCTCTCGTGAGCTGGTCACTCACGTTTGGATACAACTG